>JAGDQP010004399.1:63201-85473 GCA_022664845.1 Lepisma saccharinum
TGTGTGTGTGTGTGTGTGTGTGTGTATAATATGCAACGTTGAGAGGTGACCCCCCCCCCGTTTTTTTCCTCTAGAACCGCCACTGGTTGAAATTAAGCGTTTTTCTATGGCGAAGGGCAAAATACAATAGCGAACAATCGTGTGTATAAGCAGAACCGAAACAGTCTTGATTGGTGTACTTGCTCAGTATTGCCAGCATATTTTTTAAAAAATAATAATTATGGAAAGTGCTTCTATTCAGCTTCCCCTAGCTGCGCATAAACATTATTGGACCCAAGTATTATTGATTTTCCCGAACCTAAGCAATGCAGTTGTCAGTGTTCCTAGCCTAGTTTATAAAAAATAATGCTTGCGTGGTTAAAATGCCATCAAGAGACTGTGCGATTGTGAGTAGAATCGTAGCTCTAAATTGTTAAATGTAACAACATTAATTCCCCAATTAAAATAGGGGATTCCCAGAAATTTTCTCAAGAAAAGGTGGGTCGAAATAAACCTGAATTAGAGTACCTTCCAGCAAGTAACAATAGTTCGTAGGCGGCAAGTCGATATCTCAAACAAGATTTAATTTGCGTATTTTTTTTTACAAATATGCGTGGTTGCTTAACAAAGAGGAGTAAATTGCATACATATCAAAGAATGTTTGGTGTATTTTTTGCCAGTAAAAGAGAGTCATTGGCCGATCAGATGGCAGTGATATGTTTATCATCTGTATACTCATTTGGAATAATTCGTGCTGCTTTCCCCCATGTTTACTCCAGAGAATGTCTAGAAATTCTCTACTTCCTTTCGGGAATCCCTTGCGCCTCCATTGCAAAATTTTGGAAAATATATTTTTGGATATATCTATTGATAATGGATATATCAATGTGTATTGCAAGCATAAAGATCTAGAGTTTGTTTCCCCACACTTTTGGCAGTCTATATCGTCGAAACAAAGTAGGGATTGCTAGGATCCGATTACCAGAAACCCGAATCTGAAGATCAGAAATCCGGATCTTCGGGATTTCGGATATCTGATCCAATGGATTCGTGGGATTTCGGTCGCAGATTCAAAGACCCAGTATTCGGACTTCGTTATTATGATACAGAGCAGCCGTAGCTCAGTGGTAGAGCGTTGGCGTAGCATTCGGGGGCTCGTCGGCTCGATCCCAGCGGCCGACCATCATAACTGCACACCAGGATGGCACCGTCAACATAGACCCTGGCGGTCACTTTCCCGAATCCTTTCCCCTCCCCTATCTCGGCCTGAGTTTTAGATGCCTTAAGGCCATAAATAAAATTCGATTCGTTATTATGATCCATCTGGAACTACGATGCCGGGATGGTATAAATTATGAAGGGCCCTGGTCAATACCTTCCCCATCCCCTACTTCATCCCGGCCTGAGCCGTAAAAGACAAAAGGCCAGAAATAAAGCCAATTTAATGTATCTGAAACTCGAAAAATATATTTTATAGAATAGTTGTATATTTGATTGTTTTCGTTTTTTTGTCCAAAGTTATTTGATAGGAACATTTTTTAACTTCCTTTTTTTTTTCTAAAATACATGCTTTATATCTCTCAAAAGCAAATTAATCTGAAAAAGGAGCTTGGTACTTTTTTGTTCCATAAAACCCATGCATGGTTAAAAGGAGAGGGAGGAGGACATGTTTTTGTTCTTTCCTTTTAACAACGCAATGTGTATTGCGTAGTGACTGATAACTACGTCACAGGAAAAAGGGTAATCACGGTTGCCGATGGAGGAGGATGGGGTTTGAACTTTGAAGAGACAAGAAGGTGCTGTCGATTGTTTTCCTTTTTTCACTCTAATATATGTAGACCTATTAGTTACATAATATTATATGACTGGTTTCAATACGCTGTTAAAGTCGATGTCATTGTCGCGCGGTATCTTAGCAAGCAGAACGACTGGCTTTACACACACGGAGTAGCATACGAGTTTAGTATGGACGAAATAGAGAAAACTGTTTTCTTAACATATTTATAACATTTAATGGTTATATTATACCTCACAATATGACTTCATACTTTGCGTTAGACTGCAGATACTATGCATTATGTCAAACTTGTAAATTCCTCAAATTTCCAAAGAAAAGACTAGTGTTATGGACGAAGATGTATAGTCTATTTACAATCCATTTTGTTTCAGAAACTCTCTATTTGTTAATATTTAAAGTTTCTAGTAACAATATAAAATGACTTTGTGTATATTTATTTTTTAATATGTTAATTGCATTCCAGGGTTCATGGAACAATTGTTTGTTGTTTGAAGACTCTTTAGGATCAACTGGACGGCATAGCATATATAGTTAATATAAATTCTAGATGTATGTCTAATTAATGTTTCACTATGGCATTTTCAGTAATTGTTTATATTTTATTTACAGCAGATTCTCTATCGATATTTACGCTAGTGTTAGGTACTTTACTCATTTAGAACATTAATGATATAATTTTTCATCTGTCGGATCGGCAGCTATTCAAAGACTGTAATGGATAATCCTCAAAATTCTAATGGAACAGCAAATATCAGGCAAAAGCTATAGTGTTAAAATAGATTTAATATATATTTACCTACAATGGGACGGGGGGGGGGGGGACGGCATAACTACTTTGTATGTAATCTAGAAAATAACCACGAGGACAGATTCCATGTATTGAAATAAACTATACTGAATTTTGAGACTTACGATATGCAACAGTGTTAATTACGATAAAGCTGTATATTTTAATACATGTGGTACACAATATTAGTATTTGCAATGGCTAATAATACTTCAAACTTCTCTGAACTCGGTGCCGATAATTATTATCGAAAGAAAACTGCCAGGTTGGCAAAAACAGTTTTATTGGGGTTCATTTAATCTTTTGATTTTATGTTTTGTTGGGAGCATTGTTTGTTTGGGAAAAGATTAGTGTTTTATTTTTAGAGCCGTTGCTATAAACAAACTACATATATCATTTGAATATATTACTATATATTGCTTGTGTTATAATCTTTAGATAGAAGAATTGTGATTTGCTCTTTGTTTCAAGAAATGTTAACCTTGTTTTTGAATCAAGTCCGTTGCTAGGCAATAGACTTGAAAATTGTTTTACGGTTTTTAATTGGTTTAGCTTTGTTTATACTGTTTAAGTATAAGTAATTCTGATTTGTTCTTTTGATGACACTTTCAAATATGTCTTCAGAATGTACGGTTGTACTAAACGTACATCCACGGGTCTCTAAAATATGTGGCAAATAAATGAAGAGATTTTACTTCTACAGCTTCTCATTTATGATGTATCTTCTTAGAAACACTAACATGCTTAAATTTTGAATAGTAACGTTAAAAGTGCTTCTTAGTACTAAATGTGTATAGTCGCTACACTTTGATAAAGGCCATGGGAAATCTGAAGTATGTTTATGTTATGTACATGCTGACTTCCGACTTTGAGAAAAACACCATATTTTGAAATTATATGTTGGGATTTTTCTACAAAATTCATCATTACGGAAAACCTAGCAAAAACTATGTTTGATTTGAAATTACTATTCTATTCTCAAGTTAGGAAGACCTGTATCAGGCGTGGCCAACTTCTTTCTTTACGAGGACCATTATATGATGATGACGGGCCGCATACTTTTAGACAGAACTTGAATAAAAATAAACTCGGCAGTTTTTCAAGCCATTTTTCATTTTTCAAGTCAATAGATGTATTTAATTGCTATCTTTGTAAAATCATTTTACTATTGGAATAACAATACCATATTCGTAGAATACTTAATTGCGAATCCAGCGGCCAACTATCCTGACTGAGATTTTTTGCAGGGTTTGTCCTCAGCCACACCAGATAATTTCCGGGATGATCCACTGAACTTAGGCCCTGACCAACTCCTTCCGGTACCTGAGTCTTATATGCTTGAAGGCCATAAATATACTTAAATTCAAATACTTGATTGTAATTATAAGCTTTCAAAGCAAATTTGATTACATATATTATAATTTACTGTAGTTTTTATCTTATCGCGGGCGTCACAAATTACATGACGGGTCGCGTGCAGTCCACGGACTTTCTGTTCGCCATGCCTGATCTATATTATGACTTGCATCAAAACGATGGAAACAGTTTTCTAGAACATTGCATGGATGAAACAAAAGTGATCGGCTAATTTACTGAGTTTTAAACTGAACTAAAAAAAAAAAAGTTGCCTATACATGAAATAATAAAAAGAATATGCTTAGTCCTTGTACTAAGTTATTATGATATACAGGGTTTCCCGTAATTCCTATGACAGCGTTTGGGAGTTGAAAGTAGACATCAAAACAAACAAAAAACTATATGGACACAAATCGCAAAGCGGCGTCCTTTACGAGTTATGGGAGTGGGAAATTTGGCGGCACGGAACTTTGAGACGCTATAGCACAAAGATCAATGGCCGTGACACAGGCGGCGTGAAATTTCATAAAGGAAGTCATATGCGTTGTATCCAAAAATATCAAAATCAAAACTCCAGAACAATTGCGCAAGGGATTCTCCAAAGGAAGTGAGGGATTCCCGCTTATGTTCGCAAATAAAGATCGATGAAAATGAGCTGGAAAGGAAAGAGTGTGTAATATTAAAGTAGAATTCGTCTGTGCCACTTCGATAGTGCAAACAGAATCAAAGATATGGAGAATTGTAGGTTTACGATGAGTGGTTGCATAACTACCAGTAAACAAGCTGCAAGTGTATAAAGTTTTTGAAATGTCACATGAAAGATAGTTGGTTTGCTGAGGGTTCTACGTACATGTGAAACATGCAAAAGCAGTACAAAACGTAGTCTTATTATTGATCTGTGTGAGTAACAAATGATACTAGTAGTATTAAGCCGAGTATCATTGTGCAAAATGTGACTGGACTCTATTCATGTTACATAATAATCAAAGTTTGTTACCAAACCACCCTGGGTTGCTCGGAAAACAACTGGCATCCATTCAAACCATGCAGCTAAACTCTTGGCTTTCTGCAACTCTACTGGGTGTACCTGAAACACATTTACAGTAGACTGTCCTAAGTCGATACAACATCGATGCACAGCGATTTACACATCGATACAACGTATGTCATTTCCACTGTAGGGTGCAGAAGGTAACAGGACAATCTCCGAGTTGTAGACGACAGGTTAGACGACAAAGTAATACAGACAGTAGAACATACTATTTTGTGGGTTCAGTAACAACGTGTTACCAAAATGACTCCGTACGTGTGTGTGGTAATACAAATGGAGAGTGCAACGTTGTATGAATTAATAACACATGAATCTACCCTTCAATACACGAATCTTTCTGGTATGGTTGAAACATATTTACTGGCAGTTATGCAACCACTCATAGCAACCCCACAATTCCCCATATCTTTGATTCTGTTTGCACTATCGAAGTGGCACAGACGAATTCTACTTTAATATTACATACTCTTTCCTTTCCAGCTCATTTTCATCGATCTTTATTTGCAAACATAAGCGGGATTCACTCACTTCCTTTGGGGAATCCCTTGCGCAATTGTTCTGGAGTTTTGATTTTGATATTTTTGGATACAACGCATATGACTTCCTTTATGAAATTTCACGCCGCCTGTGTCACGGCCATTGATCTTTGTGCTATAGCGTCTCAAAGTTCCGTGCCGCCAAATTTCCCACTCCCATAACTCGTAAAGGACGCCGCTTTGCGATTTGTGTCCATATAGTTTTTTGTTTGTTTTGATGTCTACTTTCAACTCCCAAACGCTGTCATAGGAATTACGGGAAACCCTGTATATCATAATAACTTAGTACAAGGACTAAGCATATTCTTTTTATTATTTCATGTATAGGCAACTTTTTTTTTTTTAGTTCAGTTTAAAACTCAGTAAATTAGCCGATCACTTTTGTTTCATCCATGCAATGTTCTAGAAAACTGTTTCCATCGTTTTGATGCAAGTCATAATATAGATCAGGCATGGCGAACAGAAAGTCCGTGGACTGCACGCGACCCGTCATGTAATTTGTGACGCCCGCGATAAGATAAAAACTACAGTAAATTATAATATATGTAATCAAATTTGCTTTGAAAGCTTATAATTACAATCAAGTATTTGAATTTAAGTATATTTATGGCCTTCAAGCATATAAGACTCAGGTACCGGAAGGAGTTGGTCAGGGCCTAAGTTCAGTGGATCATCCCGGAAATTATCTGGTGTGGCTGAGGACAAACCCTGCAAAAAATCTCAGTCAGGATAGTTGGCCGCTGGATTCGCAATTAAGTATTCTACGAATATGGTATTGTTATTCCAATAGTAAAATGATTTTACAAAGATAGCAATTAAATACATCTATTGACTTGAAAAATGAAAAATGGCTTGAAAAACTGCCGAGTTTATTTTTATTCAAGTTCTGTCTAAAAGTATGCGGCCCGTCATCATCATATAATGGTCCTCGTAAAGAAAGAAGTTGGCCACGCCTGATACAGGTCTTCCTAACTTGAGAATAGAATAGTAATTTCAAATCAAACATAGTTTTTGCTAGGTTTTCCGTAATGATGAATTTTGTAGAAAAATCCCAACATATAATTTCAAAATATGGTGTTTTTCTCAAAGTCGGAAGTCAGCATGTACATAACATAAACATACTTCAGATTTCCCATGGCCTTTATCAAAGTGTAGCGACTATACACATTTAGTACTAAGAAGCACTTTTAACGTTACTATTCAAAATTTAAGCATGTTAGTGTTTCTAAGAAGATACATCATAAATGAGAAGCTGTAGAAGTAAAATCTCTTCATTTATTTGCCACATATTTTAGAGACCCGTGGATGTACGTTTAGTACAACCGTACATTCTGAAGACATATTTGAAAGTGTCATCAAAAGAACAAATCAGAATTACTTATACTTAAACAGTATAAACAAAGCTAAACCAATTAAAAACCGTAAAACAATTTTCAAGTCTATTGCCTAGCAACGGACTTGATTCAAAAACAAGGTTAACATTTCTTGAAACAAAGAGCAAATCACAATTCTTCTATCTAAAGATTATAACACAAGCAATATATAGTAATATATTCAAATGATATATGTAGTTTGTTTATAGCAACGGCTCTAAAAATAAAACACTAATCTTTTCCCAAACAAACAATGCTCCCAACAATATATAAAATCGAAAGATTAAATGAACCCCAATAAAACTGTTTTTGCCAACCTGGCAGTTTTCTTTCGATAATAATTATCGGCACCGAGTTCAGAGAAGTTTGAAATATTATTAGCCATTGCAAATACTAATATTGTGTGCCACATGTATTAAAATATACAACTTTATCGTAATTAACACTGTTGCATATCGTAAGTCTCAAAATTCAGTATAGTTTATTTCAATACATGGAATCTGTCCTCGTGGTTATTTTCTAGATTACATACAAAGTAGTTATGCCATCCCCCCCCCCCCGTCCCATTGTAGGTAAATATATATTAAATCTATTTTAACACTATAGCTTTTGCCTGATATTTGCTGTTCCATTAGAATTTTGAGGATTATCCATTACAGTCTTTGAATAGCTGCCGATCCGACAGATGAAAAATTATATCATTAATGTTCTAAATGAGTAAAGTACCTAACACTAGCGTAAATATCGATAGAGAATCTGCTGTAAATAAAATATAAACAATTACTGAAAATGCCATAGTGAAACATTGCATTTGAACGGAGGCTGAGTGACCCTTAGAATGCAGGCATCGGGAGCACCGATGTTTCCTAGTGTCGTAGACGGGGTACGGAATGAATTTACTTTTTAAGGCCTTTAGGCAACTTTGGCTCAGGCCAGATGGATAATTGGTGAAATTAAGAAAATAGGAGGAATCGGAAGAATCCCGAAAAAAACATTTACAGAGTATTTCGCAACCAAAAATCCCAAATGGCAATACACGAGATCGAACTGAAGGCCCCAAACTCAAGAAATACTGGCTCACTCGATATACTGTCCGTGCTTTTGCAGCAAAACATCAATGGTGATATAGAATTAAATATGATTCCCATTCATGAACCTGTGTGTGACCTATTTAGTTCGGAAATTTCACGCCCGACATAGGCTAATGGGCACAAAAACCAGTTTTTTGGTTTTCCGATTTTCAAAGGACCGAAGCTAGTTTTTAATTTTACTTAAAAAACGGTTTCCGGTTTCTCTACCAAACACCAGATTTTCTTCAAACCCCTTTTTTTTTTTAAAAAAAAAGCCGGTTTTCGCGTTCTCATCAAACATCGTTTTCTATTCATATTTCGTTTTTTTATCAAACATCGGAGTTTGAACAGAATCACCGAAAATCGAAGTTTGAACAAAAACACTAAGAGCCGAAGTTTGAACAAATGCACCGAACATCGGAGTTTGAACAAAAATACCAAACACCGAACACCGAAGTTTGAATAAAAACACCGAACACAGAAGTTTGAATAAAAACACCAAACACAGAAGTTTGAATAAAAACACCAAACACGAAAGTTTGAATAAAAACACCAAACACGAAAGTTTGAATAAAAGCACCAAACACGAAAGTTTGAATAAAAACACCAAACACGAAAGTTTGAATAAAAACACCAAACACAGAAGTTTGAATAAAAACACCAAACACAGAAGTTTGAATAAAAACACCAAACAACTGGGTTTAAACAAATTCACCGAAAACGGAAGTTTGAATGAAAACGCCAAACATCGGCTCGTGCTGAGTCAAAGTTACCTAAATATCATAACGACCTAAAAATTGAAACGGTGTTAACCAGACCCCATGGTCTAGTGGTTACGGTCGCTGATATATAAGCACTGAGATGGGAAGGCGACACACATGAGTTACCTCATGTCAACCACCCTGATCGACGATTTTCAGAAATTTACCCAGTTCCACAGGCACACACTCTTGTCACTTAGATATAGGTTCTTGGCCAGTCAATACCTTTCCCATTCTTTCTCCCTGGCTGAAGTTTAAGATCTAATGGCCTGTATACATAAGTTGCTAGTGGGAACAGACAGCATTGCTAGCGTATACAAACATAATTGTTGGTGTGTGTGTGAACGTGTGGACATAACGTGCTGAAAAGCAGTGAAGGCCGGGAGGGGGCTTAGAGTGGTCCCATATAACATGGGTTCCGTGCAAAAACTACTCGTAAACAAAAAGTAAACGCCTATAGCCTAGGAACTATTGTGAATAGCAAAATTTTGAAAGCAGAGTCTATAGCAGGTGGACCATTGTGTCTTTCAACACGACCGAGCAACCGTCATACCGCAGGGGTTGTGGGGGAGTATTTTGATGACAACGACATCCCATTAAATGATTAGCCTTCGCAAAGTCCTGATTTGAATCCGATAGAACATCTCTGGACCCCGACCTGGTGCTAGAGCACACCGACCCACATCGATACTACTTCTCATTTCGGCTCTCCGTGAGAAATGGGCTGCCATTCTTCAGGCAATCTTCTGCCACTGATTGCAGGTACGCCTGCGAGAGTGCAGGCTATCATCAAGGCTAACACTGCATTGGGTGGTAACAAAGATGGGCCAACGCTGCATTGACTGCTCGTGTTCCCGATTGAGTGGCCCAAACTTGTACTTCATTTTCAGGTGGGTGTCCGGATACTTTTGATCACTTAGTGTATCAAAGGAGAAGCGTCTCTTTCCATTATTTACAGGATACTTGTAATTAGCTACGTTTGCACGTCGATTCTGATTTACATTGGAGTACTCTAGACCATATGCATGGCTCACTTCTGATACTTGAACCGTTTTTAATTCGTTGCTTTTAGAGAAGTCAGTATTCTGAAGTTCTTCGCTCACTATACTAGCATCTAGCTCCATGTTAGACTGTAATATTTCAGGGAGATAGTGACGTAGTGAAGTGCATATAATTAATAATAAAAGAGTTGAGTCAGTTCGTTTTGGCACGATACTATCCAATCATGCATTCATTAAATAGCAAAATAATACAGCCAAAGAAAAAATCCTCTAACGACCTTTGAAAAGCAGTTTTGCCTGCTATGTATCAATTAGAGTTATGAAAAACATAAACAACTTTATTAGTAATAACTGACGTATAAATTATTTGTTGAAAAATCTCTATTTTCTTACCTAACTTTCGTTTAAAACGTTAATATTCTAATATTTGATGTCTTTGGAATGGAGCTGCAAGCCTCTTCTACGATATACGCAAGAAGCATGAAATTTTAAGAATTTCAGTATTATGAGACTTTTAGAATCTCTGAATGAATCGCTTTCTTTATACATTTTAAGGCCCGAAAAAAGCTTGGTCTCAACGAGGGAATAGAGGAAGATTTACAGTGTCTGGACGAAAGTATTATGATATTGAAAATGATCTAAATAGACGGAAAACAAAAAGTGATCATAACAGCGACACAGAGTAAAAGGTGATTAAGACGACATGTTGAAAATGTTATAAACGTAAGAACAACAGCAACAAGGAAACAACGACAAAACAACAAAGTAACTAGAAAACAACCACCATGATTCTAGCATATACGTTTAAAAGGTGAGAATGAGGAAATTTGATAGGAAACGTGAAAGTGAGAAGAGGATGCGTTGACCCTTTTGGGAACTATTCAATATAAATGCAGTTTCATTACCAGAATATTTAACAAAATGTTTAAAATACTACTACAGAGAGCCATATAGAGACGTAATCTCTATTAATAAATACGTACGTACGCATTTTTTTTATGGCTTCAAAGAAGTTTCTTTCTTCACCGGCAGACGTCTCTGAGCCCAATATCTTATTTTATTTAACATCCTGATAAATTCAAGCTTAAGATTGGTTAGAGCTACCATATTTGAGCTAATAGGACTAGGATTTTTAATAATATAAGCTATTGACTTCAGAGACATCTGCCAATGAGAAAACGTTTTTCGAACTCAAGAGGAATTGCGTAGACATTTCAGAATTCTCTGTGGTATAAGTTACGACCCAGGAATATGTGAAAATAAAATAAAGGGGAAGAATAGCTCTGGCAAAAGAGACATTTACTGAGAAGAATCGTTTTCTGGGAACCGGTGAAGGAAGCATTGAGGGAAAGATTAGTGAACTGTTTTATGTGGAGTACAGTGTTGTGTCGTGCAAAAATGAAGTCTCTACTAAAGAGTGACGAAAGAATACAGAAAGAATGCGAAATGTGGAGATGGATAAGAAAAGAAAACATAAGCTGGATACAGAATGTTCATAGTGAGGAAGTGCTGAACGGAGTACAGTGTAAAAATAGGAAACACAATGTTCATCCAAAAAATGAAGGCAGCTCAGCTGCCTCCACTTTTTGGATTAACCTACATTCAGCCAGTTTTTGGTTGAACGTTTTACTTTCTGTAAAATTTCAAAATGCGTGTATACATTACATATATATGAGTGTTCCAACGTATTCATTCAATCAGAGCTTTTTTTAAGAATAGAAAAGAATAAAAGGAAATATTCCTTTAAAATTAAAAAAAAATAGTTGAAGTGGCCGGGTTTCGATCCAGGGTCCACAAACACACTGGTCAGACACTCTAACCACTTCGCTACTTTTTTTTTAAAGAATATTTATACAACAAAACATGTTCATGAGCACTTTACAGAAAGAAAAGCAAAAAGAATTGTAATACAGCTACGAATACCTAAGATCTATTGCTTTGGGAAAGGCTCATAATTTTCTAGAGGCTAGAGATACATTGGTGTAGGTGACTGTGTCGTTACATAACTAAACCTAAGAGAGATAGAGAGAGAGAGAAAAAAAAGGAAACTAACACAAGTAACCTGCCTTAAAGATAAATGGCCCGATTATAATTACCATATAATTTAACTTTTTTTTGCAATGTCCATAGTGTGAAATTGCTCTAACAGATATTGTACATAATATTTTACATCAGTAACATGCTGTTGGTATAGTAATATATGAATTGTTTGTATAGTAATCCAGTACATAATGCGTCTTTTGGCCCTTGGAAAAACTTTGAATGCTGGATACTAGATAATCTGTTCAGAAGTAAACGTGTGAAAAAAGCCTCGAGTAATACGGTTCATAATTCTTTTGTACTGCAGCCAGATATGGATGGTTGTGGTACACTCTGTGATTCGATGCACTAGGCTGTCCGGTTTGTGACATAAAACACATAATTCACTGGTAATTATACGCTTCTGATATAATCTTGTCTTATTGGGCCAGATCTGATGAATGAGTTGAAACCCTAAGTTATGTAAATAAGGCAGGCGTTGAATTTCATTAACATTTTGCCATATGGCGGACCAGTCCTCCATATGAGTACGTTGTACTAATGGTAGGAGGGGTGAACTTGTTGTGCTTAAATAACTATAAAAGACCTTGACTGTCCAGACATCGATGGGTAATTGATAGGTAAGCATATAAGTAATGGCACATAAAGTATCAGTAAGGTATGGGAGTATAGGTTTCCAATCTTGGATATTAAGCGGGAGTGTGTTATCTATGGTTTGGCAAACGGATTGAAGGACCTGGCCGGAAAAGGAACTAGGAAAATGGCTGAGGATCTGAACAGTGCGATGTAACCTTAACGCTTCAGCCTGTAGGATAAAGTCCCTGAGATTTAAACCGCCATCCTGTAATGCTAGATGACAAGTGCGTCGGTGGATACGGAAAATATGTGTATACCACAAAAAATGACTAATCCATTGACCTATTAACGCTTGGAACTTTTTATTGAGTGGTAAAATTTGCATAACATGGGTTGCCTGACTTAAGATATAAATATTCACAAATTGGGCTCTAGCCAAAAGGGTGGAGAAACTGCTCATATACTTTTTCAGTTCACCAATGATGCGTTGTGCCAGACGTTGTGAGTTAATGTCAATCGTACGTTGTATAGTTGGGGCCCAGCGAATGCCTAAGTAATCGAGAGTGGATACTTCCGTGCCACACTGTTGATATGTAGCCTTAGGAACATTAGGCATGAGTAAGATTTGCGTTTTATTCGGATTGATTTCGATATTAGAGGCAAATTTGAAAGAATCTAAAATTTCCAGAACTTTTTGGATTTCGCGTTCGTCCCTCGTGATCCAAATCGCATCGTCCATGTATACGAGCGCCTTGAGCGTATTGTGACGGTATGTCATTCCTGTCAAGTTAAATTTGATCAATTGAATGACAGGTGTCAATGCTAGCAAGAATAATTGGGGTGACAGACTGGAACCCTGGTTTAGGCCTCTTTCCATACGGAATTCAGATAGCGTTCTACGATTGACTTATAATTGCATAGTGCGTATTTTGAACATATGATTGAGGAGGGTAAGGATAGCTTGGGGGAAATTCATATACATCAATACTTGTGTTAAATACTGAATGTTTACAGTCGAGAAAGCATCTTGGAAGTCCGTTGAGATAACCACAAAGTCTGGCACACCTTGAAATTTATAAATATGAAGTAGTTCTCGCAAATCTGCGAGCATGACCTGTATGGGGCGAGTATGAGCCACGCCGCCCTGACTATCATCCAATAAGGCTGTCATATGTGGCTGAAATCGTAACATGAGCGCTTTATCCAAGATTTTATAGTCTACATTAAGTAATGAAATGAGACGGTACTTGTTAGTAGTTTTTTTTGGGTATGAGTATAGCTAACATTTCGGAAAAGGGCTGATCAATGGGCCTATCGTGTAAAAAGGCATTAAAGAGGCGTGTAAGAACCGGAATAATTAATTGGTGAAATTTGAGGTACCATCTGACCCCGAAACCGTCTACCCCAGGGGACGTACCCTGTTTCATACTTTTCAGCGCTAATAAGAGCTCCTCAGAGGTGAATGGTTGCTCCAACTCGGTAGCTGCTGTGGGGGAAAGCCGGTTCCAGGTGGAGACTTGCTTCAGAAAAGCAGCGGGATTTGATTCTTTTTGTTGAATAAATTCTTTGTAATCTTGTCTAATAGTATGGTATATGTCCTTACCTTCTACTTGCAACCCTGTATTATTGATATAACTATTGATAATTTTTAATTTCGCTCGCTTATGTTCATTAAGAATATGGGGGTAGAGGGGGTCCTCCATCACCCCTAACTGTTTCAACTTAGACCGTGCGAGCTGGCCTTGGATCTGTCTATTCTGTAATTTACGGAGCACATTTTGCGTGTGTTTCACCTGTGCAAGCCACTTCGTGTCTTCTTGTGCCAAGACATTGTAATGGTTCAACCTTTCATAATAATACTGAACCTGATGCCTTTGTTCCTGGTGTAATTGTTTACAAAAGTTTTTTGTTTCATATCTAAGATTTTTTTTAAATTTACCCACCAGCGCTGTAAATTGGTTTGCATCTGTGGTTTTGTTAAAAAATAATGCCATATATTATGAACTAATAATACATAGTCAGGGTTATCGAGAATAGAGTCATTACATTTCCAAGTGTATTTACAAAATAAATGGGTCGATATCGACCCGTGCAAAGAGACAACAATCATTAAATGATCAGAAAATATGAGCCTTTCCAATGCCACCTGTTGTATTTTACCTCTAAAATGATGGGAGACATAGATAACGTCGATACGCGAGCTCCCTTGCTGGTAGAAGTAGGTGTGGCCAGGCTGGCCGGCCCTTAATTCTGGCAAGATATCTATTAAATTATATTCGTTGAATATATTTTGTAAACCTCGACTAAGATTTCTACCCGTGGCACTATCTATGTCAAGTCTAGTAGCATTAAAATCAGCTAATACAATAATTGGATAATTATGGTGTTTTTGAAGCTCATTACCTAATACATTGTAAAAAAAGTTTTCTCGTTCTACACTATGTTGTGAGCCACTTTTAGCATAAACTGCTATTATCACAAGTTGTTGCACTTTGACCGATATAAGTCTACCACTGTCGTGTAAAAAAAGGACACTGTAAATTAGATCTTGCCTTAATAACAATGATAGCCCGACATGAGTATCATTATTATAATTATCAATTGTATTGTAATTGTCAATTCGCCAGGTATTAACTTGCGTCTCTTGTAAAGCTACGATTTAGATGGACTGTTGATGAAGCACTCGCCTGATCTCTGCAGCTTTTACCGCATGTATGGCTTTATTGACATTAAAGCTGCACGTCTTTAAGGTGTGTGGGCCTGCACTCATGAAAAAGTTAATCCATAAGGATAGTACAAAAAGAGTCTGGAAACGTAGCATAGTGAAAAATGTCTATAGTTTTCTAGGTGAGAAAGAAAGAGTGTGCACGTACCTTTCCTGGCGTAGTTGCTTGCTGAGGGATGTCTGTACTTACTAGCTAACGTCACTGTGACGATCACAACTAGCTGGTTGCGATATTGCCTTTGCACCTGTTAGTTTGCCACCTCCAATATATTGACTACGAGTTTTTGGACGCCGACGGGCTTCTTTCGCCTTTTGTTTTTTCTGGTGACAGAGTTTGGATGGCGACGACACAGAATTGCTAGTAGTTTTCGTGCGTGGACGTTTACCTCCTTTCTGTTTGATCACTTCTGAAGTGTCGTCAAAAGATGATGGGGACAAAAATTCCCCCTCAGGCCCACTTTCTTTCCCACTAAAAAAATCACCTGTAGACGACCGGCGCGAAACACTAGGCGTCACACTGCCTGCATTCGCGTCTACTTGACCAGCAACCACTTCACTTATAACACTGCCTTCGGTAATGGATAGATTACCCGTAACTAGTTCCGGTTGAACCTGTGCTTCCGACTCGGTGGGAGGGCGAGGAACACTGGGGGTAATATTGGGTACCTGCTGTGTTGATGGTAGAAACTCGGCCGTAACCTCGTCCTGCTGATCGCTTCCCCTTTCCTCCTGCTTGGAGGTCCCAGCTGGTGTATGACCTGTTTCCAACTCGATTGCACTTTGATTCTCAGGGTTGCCAATGTCTTCTTGTTTATCGGAAATTTTCCTCTGGCGTTGAGTAGATAGAAGAGGAAAAGTTTCAAAATTGAATTCAATGGGACTCTCTCCACTCGGTGTCTGCCGAATAGAAGTTTCTTGACGCCGATTGTCTGCGGGCGCCGAGTCTGCCTGGTTCACGATTGTACGTTGGATTCTCGTACGTACTTTGAAATTGAAAATGGACAAGTACTGGGGTACTGGTGTTTTTAGCTCGTAAAAATGAATAAGTCTTTTCCCAGTATAGACGTGTGGGAGACTGGAATTAGCGGGAAAATAGATCTTAGAAACTCGTGACACTGTACCGTACTGACTGAATATAGTCGTCACAAGGTCGTTTCCAACTTCGAGCGGGATGTTCCAACAGGAAATGACAGTAGTTTCACTCAAATCCAATGTTACTGGAAGTAGAATGCGTTCATTTTCATGCACATAAGTAATTTGTCCTGCACTCAATTGCAAAGCACGATCCGCGACTTGCTTCGATACCACTTTAATAAAACATGAACGATAGTACGAATCTGATTCTGTAGACAAGATGTCTTCCGGGTTCAAATATAAGTCCCTCTTAATTGCGTCATGCAATGGTTCAAAATTTAATTTGGTTTGTAATTGTCCCAAATCCACTCGTAGAGTATTAATTCGTTGTACAATAGCATTAGGCCTATAAGCCATCACTTATAATCAATATATGAATAGATAATAGAAATTATCGAATAAACCAATTTAAATGTAGACACTCGCTGATTTGCTTGAGTCCGCCAGTCACTATCACTCTGTAACACAGAGCTCAAAACCGGGACGTCTGCACCTTGGCGCGTCCGAACTGGTTCTGGCTACGAAGGCACTTGGTGACTCTGGCTTTCCGAGCGAACTATGGTTTTACTGTGAAGGAGGTTAATTTTGATTAACACGTTTTTTATTTTACTACGAGGAATGTCTCATGAAAAAAAGGAGAGATATGTTTGCTACAGTGTAAAGATTTATACCCAACTTAATTTCTTGGTCAACCAGTAAACTGTTTGCTGGTCACAGTGTAAAGACAATGTAAACACTCAAAATAGTGGGACGTTCAGTAACAAGCAAGTAACGTTACTCCTGTTACTGGATTATAGAATATCCAACTAAGGCTTAAACGTCATCCACAAAAGTACGTAACCTCAAAATTGCCTCTTTAGCTTACACTTCGATTAGAAAATGACCAAGTTTTAAGCGTAAAATGAGTTGAACGTTCACGGACAAATCACTTTGGCCAGTTTCAACCCATTTTCAGTTAACGTTAAGCTATTACAAAGAAAGTGTTTAACTTTAAAATGGAGTTAGTTTTACCAATCTTTCCACTAAAAGGCTTACACTATATCCACGTTTAAGAGTAAATACAACAAAACGCTAATTTTCGACTTTTATTTCTCCATAAAGTGGAGTAACTTTCATCCATTTCGTGTTTCCACTTTTTACAGTGTAGGCGAGAAATTAACAATAGTGCAGATAATAAAGAACAATAAAAGAATTCTTTTTACTCACAAGGGTCTTATGTAAAATTACTTAGCTCGGCCGCAGGGTTGTAGAGCAAAATTGGGGGAAACATCTTGTCATCAAGGATGCTATAACACGCTCGTCCGTGTAAAGAATAGTGTGATCATAATTATCAAGCAAGGAAGCAAATAGCTTTCAGTCTTACCACCATCGGACAGAACCGAACACCATCAAACTAGATTGTCACTGAAGCACTGCTATTGCTTAAAATATTTCTCCTATACGCATACGCAAATATACTAATTTCGTCTGGACGCTGAAGTGACGTTTCGTCCAGCAGTTCCAGAAGTTTTAGCTTTGATATGGCTATAGATGCTTACGTTAATTACTCATTTATTAAAATGCGGTTACATGAAATAAAAAGTCTTTTTGATCCCCTGTGCCTTAAAAAAAGTTATGGTTAAATCTACTTCCTGAAGTAAGGTTTAGACTTCGAACACTCAGTTTTACAATCGCCCACTAAGCTTCAAGCCAGGCTAAGTTGAGGCCAACTCATATTTGTGCATTGCAAATTATGACTTGGCCTCAACTTAGCTCTGGCTAGATAGAAGCTTAGCGGTCGATCGTAAAACTGGAGGGTAAGAAGCGATTTTGAGCAATGGATATTTATTTAGTACAAGAATAGCTGGACCATTCTCTACCAAACTTTATCGTGTCAGCGCCACATAGAACAAACTTATCAGATAAAGCACTACATTCAACGATATTGATCGTGTCGCTTACAGGATTAGTGGTAGAGGCTATCTGGCATTGGGAGAAAGAAAATATAGAAAAGCGAAAAGGAAACAAAGAGTAAGTTTTAAAGAATGAGTTTGTCATTCATAAAGATATTGTAATTTCTGGATAAGTTTAATAATTAGGATCATTCTCTTTCATTTAACTCTCGTATTGATTTTTGTTTTGGGGCATTGCCGTTTAAGTATGTCTTATATCTGAAGATTATCATCCCTCGGTGAGTGCAAATTCCGGTAATTCAAGAACCACTTGTAGAAACCATCTTTCAAATCTCATGTTTAAATTCACAAGCAAACATACTGATGGGGCAGAAACGAATTATATTTTTTTTTGCCGTCATCATTAGAATGTCAAAGTATGTTCACATGCAAATTTTTACTAGTCGAGCATAAGTACTTTGGGAGATATCCATATGTTCTTAAATTAGTGAAAGAAATAGATGACAAATATACAGTAATTGGTACTAGGTGGAAGGCGCGACCTGTTGGAAGGTATGTTGTTCATGGTCGCCATCTTGAAGTCCGTCATCTTGAATCTCGATTAATTTTCTTGAATAGGAAGGGGGTCGTATAATATATCATTTTGTACTAGAATTTTACGAGAAAAACGTTTCTGAAGTCAGTTTTGTCGTAAATATAATATTGTGAGAGATGAGTATGTGACACTAGTTTAGGGGTAATGATACAATGGCCTGGAAACACCCATTTCGTTTTGTTATAACGGAACAAATGAAAACAAAATACATACAAATTGTTCCGCATCCTATCGATATGGATTTGTATGCATTTTGCTTTCATTTTTTCCGTTATTTCAAAACGAAATGGGTGTTTTCAGAGCATTGCATCATTACCCCCGAACTAGTGGCACATACCCTTATCTCTCACAGTATTACATTTACGACAAAACTGACTTCAGAAACGCATTTCTCGTATGATATATTACACGCCCCCCTGTCTTTTTTAAGAAAATCAATCGAGATCCAAGATGGAGGACTTCAAATAGCGACCATGAACAACATACCTTCCACCTAGTACCCATTACTGTGTATTTGCCATCCATTTCTTTCACTAATTTAAGAATATAACGACAATATTTCCACACATTTAGTTCACTTTTCACAGGCAGAATTTAACTTTAAAATCATCGATCGATATCTCCCAAAGTAATTGCGCTCGACAGGTAAAAATTTTCATGTGCATATACTTTGACATTCTATTCATGGCGGAAGTAAAAATAGCTATAATTATTTTCTTCCCCATCAGTATGTTTGCTTGTCAGACGAAAAATCCGTAAAATTTCTGTCAGGATTACTAATGTAAGTACAGTTTGAACCTGCGACCTCATGGCTGATCCGAAATGATTTTCCCTTCAGCACTCAGTCATAAACATATACTTTACTTGTGATTGATGGAAAAATGACATATTTTAATTAACCTTTGCTATCGGCAGATATGTAGCTGATTAGTCTACTTTAAATGTATTTCAATTTCACCATATGTTTCAACGTTAAATAGAATAAACTAAAACACATGAAGTGGGGAATGATAGAAATCCTTAATTAAGATAATATAAAAATGTAGACATTTGATTAAAAATGTGTGTTGATGTGCTATCCTGTAATTAATTGGGAATGTTAATCAGCCGATGGCTCTTGTGTGGAGTTAAATGTTTTTGAAAGTGAATTTGAGGAATTTTCAATTATCACTGCAGAGAACGTTTCATCTTTATTCGTAGTTCTGCTTCACACACACAGAGAGAAGACAAAGTGATCCAATAACGGTTGAACACTGTCGTGGATTTTGCTATGTAGAATTTTTGCGGAAACCAACAAATTAATTCTATAAGTGAGCATGTTCACTTTGTAGGGTTGTAAGGGTAAAACGCGTTGTTGATGAGTTTGTGGTAAGTAACATACGTTCTCAAGTTATGATGTTTGTTTATGCATGTAAGTAACATACGTTCTAAAGTTATGGTGTTTGTTTACGTATTTGCTTTGTTCATCAAGATCCTGCCTCCCTTTCTTTCTCCATTACTGCGTGTAGGATTGAAATATTCGTTGTGTCAAGGATTTTGAATATTGCCTGGTCAGTAAAACAAAGAGCATAAACTTACAGAGGATCCTCGTATCGTATATCGTAAGAGAATGCTTTCACGAAATTCATTTTTTTTACGGTGATATTTCAGCGTCATTTTTTGCACATTCGTATGTGTATCGGAAGGAAATGTCAGGAAGATGGTGAAAAATCAGAGTGATAATGTCATTTCACAGAAATACATACAATATAAAATATTATATAAAAATGTTGCGGTGGTAGCTATCGTGCGCATGCGCACCACTGTAAACAAACATGGCTGAAAGTAGTGTGTTTGAGTTGAACAGTGGTGTATTATCAAATTTCTGGTAAAAAAAGATGAAGCTAGCTGAAGATTGAAAGCATATTATGAAGAACAATCAGTGTCACGGCCAAGAGTATATGAATGATGTGAACAGCTTTGAAAGGGACGACAGCTAGCCGTCTGCCGGTAAGGTTCTGAGAAATGTCCTCTGGGACATGAAACATGAGATCGATGTGGATTTCCTGGCAAAAGGGGCCACAATAAATGCCAACTATTAATCCTCGTTGCTCATGAGTGCCGTACGCAATACTATTCACAAGAAAAGCCATGGGGTGTTGTTGGGACATATACTTCTGCTTCAGAACACTGCATGCCCGCATTCTGCTTATTTGACTATTACAACGCTGGACAACTTGCGCTGGGCCAGGCTCTGTACAGTGCAGGCTTAACTATCAGTAACAATCACTTGTTTAAATGAAACATTTGGAGGGAAGAAATTACGGACAATTTAAGCACTGCAGAAAGATGCCTTGCAGTGGTAACAACAGTCGCCCGTTTCGTTGGGAACTGTCACAGTGCCGCAACAATGGAAACGGTGCGATAACGTTCGTGCGGTATATTTTTTTAAACTTTTCGGTTAACGTTGAACGACCCTTGTACACTCAGCCAATGATAAAATGAGCGGTCTCTTTCAAAAGCCTAAATTACAAAATTAAATGTTTTCCTCTGTAAAAAACGTGTTAGGAATAAGCCATTCTTCAACAGATAAGTTCCTGTACAAAAAAGACTCAATTTTCTTTATCGTAATCTATTTACTTGTTGTTTATTATAATTTTTATAAAACTCACTTGTTGGTCTCTTTAAAAAAAACTTAAGTTCTGATATGAATTATGTGGCAACATCGCGAAACATGAGTATCCACTCTCCTGTTTTCAAATATTGATTTACTAATTACATCAGTTTCTACAGTATACTAACTTCTCCGGTCTGAGCCTAAGATACCTGAAAGCAATAAATTCATTTTAAGAAAATCGACTAGCCTCTACTAACAAGCATTCTTTGTGGTTAAATATATTAAAGAAAGTTATTCTTTCACTATTATTGATCATAAAATAATTTTTTTACAGCGATATCAGCACGTTCGTAATCAGTAGGGATGAAGTGTTGCTTATTCTCACTTGGGACGTTGTAGGATATAGTTATCATATGTACAGAATCTAGGAAAATAGCATTAATTGGAAGATTAGATCATAGATAACATGAAACACGGAAAATTAAACAAAAAGGTGCTTTATATATTTTTCACTTTGTTTACATTGGAACAAGAGTTTAGCTCGAAGTTTGTTCTACCATGATGGTTCGTAGCCATGCTTGTA
This sequence comes from Lepisma saccharinum, assembly GCA_022664845.1. Taxonomy (NCBI): domain Eukaryota; kingdom Metazoa; phylum Arthropoda; class Insecta; order Zygentoma; family Lepismatidae; genus Lepisma; species Lepisma saccharinum. The sequence goes on from JAGDQP010004399.1 coordinate 85,055, forward strand.
GCGTCGTGTTCATATTCTTTTTTTCTTTCTTTTTATCCATAAAGCGGACGAAGTTGGTTCGAACCCTACCCACAGAGGCCAATGTTTTAACTACATTATACTTTTTCTACATAGCTCCGTCATCTATGTCGGTGTTACATAGACGTATCAATATTACATTTTCCTAATATTGATTAGGCCTCTCCCAGAGGCCGCTCGCACTGAAGTCGAACACGCTAACGACTAGGCTTCAGTGCAAGCGGTCCCGCGTTCGATTCCCGGTGAGGGCTTAAAATTTCGGTGTTCACCCAGCATCGTGAGGACAATTGGTGAGCTGCTGTGAATAAAGACAGTGGCGATCACAGTTGAGAGCTTCGGATCTCCTCTCCCAACACGCCTGGTCAGGGTGGGAGCAGTAGACCAACTCCGCGAGAGGTCTC
>JAGDQP010004400.1:0-29949 GCA_022664845.1 Lepisma saccharinum
TTATAGCTTGAGGATCATGAACCTTGCCACTTCGCGCCAAGTTCCTTGGTGACAGCATGTAACAGGAACAAAGGAACTTGGCGCGAAGTGGCAAGGTTCATGATCCTCAAGCTATAAGGGTGGTGGGGATCGTAAAACCCACTACGTCCACCGCCACCAACCTTAAGGCTGTTGCCAGCTCGCGCCAAGTTCCTTTGTTCCTGTTACATGCTGTCACCAAGGAACTTGGCTCATCCGTCTATCATTTCACATCTTTTTAAGGCTAAAGAACTTGGCTCCACTTTTTGCACCTCTGGTGTTTTTGTTCGGATATTAGATTACCGCAGTACTTACTTCCATAACTGTTTACACATCAATGTATCTGAATATCAATAATCAACTTTTACGTCTACTTTTTAAAATATTCTTTCTTTACTGGCTTATGTGCCGGTCCGGCTAATGAAACTGTTGTCATAATTTCCTGAGTTGATGGCCTTGATAAATTTTAACTTCAGGCACTATATTACTGGCAAAATTTAACCTTTTTGTCTTCATTTTTCTCTGTGGTGTCAAATTGCCTTTCATTATATACCTGTAAGGAAAGAGCGAAACCAATTATAAACTTTACTTTCGGGGAAGCTATTTATAATTACTGCGTCTAAACTTTGACGCACAGTGAGTTAACCGCAAGAGCCTGAAGATATGAGGGGGCCACGGTGTTTCAGTTGGTAGAGCGTTCACCTCTGGTGCTAAAGGTCGTTGCATCGATTCCAGCTCATGCCATGTGGGCTTTGTGGTGGACAAACACCGTGTGCGTGGGTTTTCTCGGGGAACTCCCGTTTCCTCCCACTTTCCACCAATTCATCTTATCATCATCCATACGACCTGAGCTACAGTCGTCTAAAGGCCTTAAATTAAATTGCACTGAAGATATGACATTTTGGGTGTTCCTCATGTTAGTTGGTGGTGTTCAAAACTGAGTCGATTAAGTACGAACGGTCATTGTCACAGGCCCAATTCCCGCTGGGGTCTATCGAAGGAAGTGGCTGAGAGCCCAGGTTACCGAAAATTGTAAGCCCCTTCCTTAGAAGCTCGTTTAGGACGTTAATAACAATTCATTCACTCACCAGTCCAGTAGATCCTCATTTGCTTTTGTTTTTCAAATTAGTAAAGCAAAGATTTTTTTGTGCTGTTGAAAGCAGACATCGTAACAGTAATTAAGAAAGTTTTCTTATTTCCTTGCTGGAATCACTCATTTAGCATAGAAAGCAATTTAGAAAGATTCCAGTACAATTACCCTGCCAAGTTAACAAAAATATATCTCCATTAACGTTCTTTAAATTACTGTTGAGGGACATTCTTCTAGGTTGTTTGAAAATTAGATATTTGTTTCTTACAACACCTTAAGAACAAATCCCACGAAGAAAACAGTAGAAAAGAAGGCGCAAACAAGTTATTAAAATTTTTCTCACTCATCTGTTTTCTTTTCTCTAAAATTGATTTTGTTTTCATTTTTCGAAACAGTTCTTTTAGCTTTTACACATATTTGGCTGCTCAAAACAGCCCCCCCCCTCTCTCTCTCTCTCTTTCTCTCTCTAATTGCGTGTTCTATGGCAGATATACACTTAAAATTGGTTTGTAAAATGCCGACGAAAACGACTGGTAGTCGTGAAGTAGTTGGGGGAAGGAAGGTGCCGACCCATAAGTGGGGTTTGGTAGCCGAGCCATTTTTCGGGCCGCCGTCAATTCCTCGACTTGCCGGCATAAGGACGAAATCCTACCAAGTCCCTGCCCGCCGACGTCGGTTGTTCATTAGGAATTTTACAAAACCCACCGTCAGCCCGACTTTTGCCGACCAAATGTCGACGTTGCCTGGCTTTCTGGGAAGAAATTTGCGTCTAAAGATGAATGAGCGGTTACTTTCAATCAGCGTCCACTCTAGATAATATGCTTGCTTCACTCCTTCCAAGAGTTCAATAGTGTCCCTAAATTTGGCAACGCAATTTCCTAAAAAACTTTTCTATATATTTTCAATCAAGTAGATTAGCACATTCATACATGTACTCCCTCAGCGGACCTATACTGCCAGCTTCAGTCTCTACGATTTTCATGTTAGTAAGGTAAACGCACCAGTAATGGACAGTGTACCAATAATGGACACTTGAAGAGGAAAGTTGTAAAATACAATTTTCCTCAGGGCGGCAATCATTTCACCTACATGGGAAAATTTAATGTACTATGTTCTGATACCACTGAATATTATTCGCTTGTTATCGGTTTAATCTGATATTTCTGACATGATGTTCATTCTGCTAAGCAAGTGATCAAGGCGAGAACTTTCGTTTCTTATACATGAAATTACAATAACATTACTTTTGTTGTTCTGCAGTATTGTCCATTACGAAATGTCTTGGTTTCGAGTATTTAAATGACCAAACCAATTATAACTGGATATGCTATGAAAATACCATTACCGGTATGTCAAAGGCAGTTTTAGTCCAGTTATGGACACTCACTATTTATTACTGTTGAAATCAAAATCTTTGATTGGTTGAGTTGTTATTAACGTCCTAACCGAGCTGATTAACTTCTAAGGACGAGACGCATTGTTTTGGTAAAGTGGGCTCTGAACCACTCTGTTCAACAGCTCTCAGGCGAAACTGAACTCTTGAACACAAGCGCAGAAAATGAGTTCACTAAACTCTCCGCAACTCCGAGGGCAAAATCATAATTTTATTAGTTGTTTTATTTCAACTTGGGAAAGGCTATTTACTCTTCATAGCCATAAGTTTGTCGAAATTTTTTGGTCCCATTTTTTCAGTGATGGACGCGAGAATGCCCATTAATGAAAAGATTTATTTTAATATTGGACACTATTCATGGCAAGTTATAATTTGTATTTTTATAGCCACAAGGAATCTATGGCTCAGGCCTGGATAGTGTAGGGGAAAGGGAGCGGAAAGGAATCGGACAAGTCTAAGCTGAAGAGGCCATTAGGACATTTGCCTGTTATGACTGAGGCAAAAATACGTTAAATTCTCTGTAAGGATGGTCAATGGCTGTTTTTAAATACAGTGTCTCAATTACTGGAACATCCAGTTTTTTTCGTGTACAATAGCTGTTCCGTTAATGCATAAAAACAATAGTACACTGAATACCTAGGCTAGATAAGTAATTTCTTCATCTTTTACTTTTCTATTCAATTTTTACATTCTGAACAAAATTCAATAAAATAGTTATTTTTCAATTTTCACCAACATTATTTTCATTAGGAGAATCATACCGACGCCGGAGTTGATCTAAAATTATGCTTTTATCAACACCTTTCAAACGATATATTAGTCAACTTCTCTTGCAATTTGAAAGTTTTAGTTGTCTCCCCCTCGAATCACCCTCGAAAAGCGGGCACAGGGGAAATTTTTGTAGGCAAAACAACAAAATATGTAAATTACGTTTAGGCCCGCAGGGCCACCGGGTCAGGACTTCTGGCCTTTAGGCCACTTTCGTCCATAGAGATATCTGAGATATTGGTATGATTGATTTAGAATATAAGTAGAATCAGATTCCGCGCCAGGACAACACCCCCCGCACCACGCAAACATCCAGGAAACAAACTGTCTGCTAGCTTTTAAATTTGAATAAACTGTATTTAAATTAATTTTAAATTAATTGGAAGCCAAGCGAGATGAGAAACTGCACAGGATACCGGTATTATATACTTGAGAATGTATTGAGAAAAATTATTGTTAATTTAATTTGGTTGTCTGTCTGTCTAGTGTGAAATAAGTATAGGTTATTAAGGATTTGGAAAGGGAAATTTATTAAGTTGATATGAAACATGAAGTCATTTTAAGTATCTATTTTTGTAGAAATGATGCGACTCGGTTTCCAGTTCTTGCATTTGAAGTGCCCTTAGTAAATATGAGCTGGTAATTAATTATTTGAACTAATTCGTTCTCTGTGTATTAATTATTTAGTTTGCTAGTTCTTGTAAGGTGATTTGATGGCGTATTATTTTCACGTTCAGTTGTTTCGGGAAGTTAATGATGGCAAATTTCTTGTTCTTGATTGCATTTGCATATCGTTCTTTGCATAAGTCCATGTATTCTGTGATTGATGGAAAGTGTATATCCCTGTATAATTCTTCCTTCTCAGTTTTCCAAAGCCTCCTCGACACTCTCAGCCAATATCTTTCAAATTTTTTAAAGTATTCTAAATTTATATTGGAATTGTACAATTCATGCCCATATGTTATAGTCGGTCTTAGAATAGATAGATATATTCTAGTTTTGACTCTAAATGAAGTGTGAGACAACATAATGAATTTCAAAGCCGAAAAAGTTTGTAGTCCTTTTTTCCTTCTTTCTAAAATGTGTTTTCTGAAATTTAATCTCTGATCCAATGTTACACCTAAATATTTGGCAGTTGAATTTGGTTTAATTTTTGATTTGTTTATGGTAATATATTTATTTTTGTCTCTTCTCGTTCCTTTCCCAGACGGATAAAAAATTATAAATTGCGTTTTATTTGCGTTGAGTTCCAATTTCCAGTCCTTACACCACTTAAGAAATTTCCTGGCCGGACCCTGTAAGTTTTTAATTACTGATTTCGAAGTTCTCGCAGAAGTCCAATATGCAGTGTCGTCCGCAAATAGCCCTAAACTGCAGATGTTATTGTTTAGAGAGGTCGGAGTATCGTTCACGTATATTGAGTACAATATTGGACTCAAAGCCGCCCCTTGTGGTACACCTCTACGAATTGAAATAATGGAACACGTCTTTCAGCATTTTCCCACGTTTCCATTCGTTCCGAAGCGGGTGAAAAAAAAAACAAGATATTTATTTATGTTGAAATTCATTTTCAAATTATCAAACATGTAAGGAAATTACTATAATATACAATCTTTTTAAGTTTGAACAACGATGTTTACATAAAAGGTGCTAACAAGTAAATATTAACCAACAATTTAGAAGACAGTTGCTTTAACCTCTGATGATAAATTATTTTTGTGCATTTTGCACAGTTACGAGGTACTGTTACAAGAAAGAACGGAATATTTTACTATAGAATTTTATGCTTATAATTTTTATGAATAATACTGTTAGCGCATGATAAATCGTATTTAAAAAAAAATAAACTAATTTTGGTCACAATTTTTATGGACACGTTTGTTGGTTGCGCAATACACGTCATTCTAGGTGCATACACGGAAGGATTTAATTACATATTAATTAGAAACTACACAATGTTGCATTTTGAAGAACTCTGAAAAAAATAATAAAAGTTAAAACTTCCCAGAAATGCTTAAAAGTTTTTTTTTTTTTTTAAATATGAATACCATTACAAAGAAAGTATGAATTCTTATAACGATTTAGCAACCATTTTAAAGTCAGTGCATTATTAATATCGATTTCTTAAGCAGGTTTAACTTCGCGCCAAATTTAAGAATCTTTGTAGATATTTAGTAAACAAGTTTTATTCATAATTGTCCTCCTTGTTATTTCACTTTCTATGCTAATTTTCCAAGAGTGTTTAATTATTTTTTCTTAAATTTATTTTTTTTACAAGCGCAACTGTATATTTTACGAAGGACCAAGTTAAATTCAACATTGTTTTCAAAACAAAAATTCAAACTTAAGTGTACATGTATTTCAAGTCTGTCTAGATGAAAATAATTTAGAACAATCAACCGCTTAACTTATTTTGGTAAAAAGAATGAAATGAGTATAAAAAAAATAATTAAAAACGGATTAAAAAACACGCTTTCTTAAGATAGACTAAAAAAACGTAAAAATAATAAATTGAATTAAACTTAAGAATCGGAAAATAAAAGCGTGGGTGCTATTGCTTACCTTATCATAAAATCATAATATCTAAGAGCACTTACGCTTTTATATTCCGATTCATAAGATTAATTCAATTTATTATTTGTTTCATATTAGTCCATCTTAAAAAGTGTGATTTTAAAAAAAATTCCTTTTTAATTATTTTTTATGTATAGATGAATATTAAACTCCCTGCGAGATAGTCAACGCAATCGTCACAAGATAGATTTGGCGTTGCGTGCATTTAAGAATAATTTCCCATTATTTTATTAATTAATTCATTACAGTTAACTGGAATATTCTGTTGTATATCTAATGACTGAGTATTGCACTGCCATCGAGTCCTGAGCTATGTTTAAAGTTTCAAGTCTCTAGCTTATCGGAAAGTTAGTTTAAAATCGATTGGAAATTTTTTATCGAACAGGCAAACAAGAAAGTGAGTTAATAAAAAACGTGGTAAAAACTCTGTTTGAAATTTCATACCATCACATATCTCAAAGTTATAAGAAAAGAAAAAAGGTATATCAATACACCAATACTCATGTTTACGAAAACTGACTTTATTTATTATTAGAGTTACACTGTTCTCATCCTGCCCGATCTCTCTCTCTCTCTTTCTCTCTCTTACCATCTCAGTCTGTTTTCCTGGTTTCCGCATTAGAATTCTTGAGATGAGAGTAACGCAAGTTGGTCTACACAGAAAAAAGACACCCACCCTCATACACACAGTTGCTAATATTTTCTGCAAAAGTGCACCTGAGGCTGTGTTTAGAACTAGGGAAGTTAGTCGTCTAGTTATGGTGTGAAGGGGGCTGAGCGGCTGAATATCGATTTGGAAGCCCTTCGGTATTAGCAAGGGACAGAAACAGACTCACGCACCGAAACACAGTTCGGAATTTCGGATCAGTTTCTCCTAGCTCTTATGAAGAAGAAGAGTAAGACTATATTCTGGCATTAAATATGGAAATGTTCCAGTTTCCCAAACCGAGAACCGAACAAGAAAATGCCTCGGAGACGTAGCGAGGTGAGACAGGAAAGAAATAAGTGGATGCGATGGCGTAACAAACGTTCCATTCCTCTGCGGGAACTTTGACAGAAGCATGAAACATCCTTCTCAGATAGGGAAACCACTAATGCATCATTGATACGCCTGAATACTTATGTATAATCAATAACATAGCTTAGTGATCATTGACATGGGGTGGAGAAATTCCCAGGCATTATGAATAATTTCTAGACAATGATGCATTCTCACAAATATGACTGGCAAATATGTATATCCAAAGTTCGGTTTAGGTAATTATGTTTCGAAGTAAAAGAGAAAGAAGAAATAACTTCTATGGTGTTAAGTTTTATTATAAATGCCACAGAAATGCAAATAATGAAAGTTTCAGGAGAGAAAAAATACATGGCTTCTTCAACAATCTTGTACAAGATAGAAATTATATCTCGGTTCTTTGAAACTCAAGGTATACTGCAAAAGTCACCTCACGGATTTAGAGATAACTTTGCTGGCGATAAAGAAGTTCTTTGGGTGAATACTAATCTTTGTTAATTGCATCTCTGTTGTAAATGTGTTGTTAAAGGCAATTTAAGCAGTAAATGTTGTTGGATAGAGGTTAACAGTATGAACAAGAAAGCTGTTCTTTAATACGTAACGTAAGCTGATTGTAGTCGCTATAGACATGTTGCTTCTTTTTCTCTCATATTGATTTTGTGCCAAGATCATTCATTGGTAGGGTTCTCCGCAGTTGTGTTCATCGACTGAATAAATTAAGTTCATTTGCTCGAGTACCAAGCTGGAGTTCAAGTTTCTTCCCTGCGTTAGAAGAAACCTACTTTTTTTTTCACATGTCCATAATAGGTACTTCTGATATACTTTTTAACATTTCTAGAAAGAGCGTCTAAAGTGCCACGAAACTTATAAACTCCTCAGTAGCACAACTTCATTTAACGTTGAAGAAACCACCAAACAAGCAAACGCTGAATAAAACTTCGAAAAGGTGGAGATATAGCAGTATTTTAAATGTTTAATTAATTTGTGCGGTAGCGGGGTACTTACTGAATTTAAACTAATGAAGTTACCCTAACGTATTTTAAAGCATTCACAAGCAACTTAAAGTTTATGTGCCCTGCCTGATTCAATGTTTAACAACTAAGTTTATTAGTTTTTGTTACTTAACTTACATTTATGAGCCAAATAGCAGCTATAACCCTAGCACACCACATATGTGAGGGATTCGACTGCTTCGACGAGCAACAGAGCCTTTTCTAGGAAAACAGTAAAAATGACTGTGTTAATTAATCACTTTTCGGTGTCTCAGAACGACCACCACTTCTCTGAGTTAAATCAACCATACAAACGCTGTCGATTTCGGTGATTTAACACAGTGCAATGTTGTTAATGCTGACTCAATACAATGATACAGTGAAGGAGGTTATACTAGAACTATCACATTATTTAATCACAGAATCACACAACAAGGGGTGTTAATTTATGACAAAAAATGTGATTTTCCGAATTTTTTTATTTTATCTTTTAAATTTTTCGGATTCCGCTTCATTTTCGAGATACAAGGATTTCAATTTAGAGCCCAAAATCATTTTACAGTGGTAAATAGAAAGAATATTTCCCTACAAAGCCAAAAATCTGCATAAAGTTAAATTTAGTTTGTTGGTGTTGATTTGTATCAATTGGGTAGGTATTAGAAGTTAAAATGTAACGTCATCGTGTTGTCAGTGTTGCCAACCTCGTATAAAGTTAGATATTTTTTTAAATATCACTAATTCCTTTTAATGCGTGTCGATGAACATCATATGTGAGGCACATAGTACAGTGTTGCAAACTGTGAATATCATACCAGGTTAAATATTGAAAATTGACCTTTTGATAGGTTATAGTATTCATAGGTTGCAACATTATTTATGTCCTTCACATACGATGTTTACCATTACTATCAAATGTCCAATAAATAGTGCTCTTTGAGGAAATAAAACATTATACCAGGACGCTTGCCGCTGTTGTTGCTTTAAAATATTGTTCATGTGCGACATTTCTCTTAGTTTTCGAGATCTACATTTTTCAGCTTCGAGCCCAAAATTATCATTTACAAAAAGTGAATAATTATTTACTCAAACATCAATATTTTTTGAACATTTAATATCCCCCTAGTGATGATACATATCATATGTGAAGGACAGAAAGAAATGCTTGAACCTGCGAATAATATAAGAGGTGAAATGATAAAATGGCAATTGTCAGTCTCTAAATTGGTTTGATTTCACAGTTTGCAACAATGTTTTCTGTGCTTCGCATGTGATGTTTATCAACACTAGATAATATCACATGGCCAATAAACGGACGTAGCGCTATTTGGAAAAATACAACTTTATATCGGGTTCGCAACACTGACAACCCAATGACATCACATTTTAACTCCTAATATTTATCCAATTGATACAAATCAACTACTAAACTTTGTTTTTAAACAGCTGTTTTGCTTTATTTGGAAATATTCCTTTCATTTATAATTGAAAAATAATTTTGGGCTGCAAATTGAAATTCCTGTATCTCAAAAATGGAGAAAATTTCGAAAAATGACAGTCACATTTTTTTTCTCTTGCTATTCTGTCAGAAATTTATGTGCGAAATTTCGCTGTTGAATTCGGTCTCAGTGTTCGAAGCGACAACAAAATTCAAATTTTTATTTTTCAAAGAAAAAAAAACATCTTTTCAGTTACTCCTAGAATTTAGTAGCTAATTTTGCATGGCGTTAGGACCTGTTTTAAATGAGCCTAATTTTTTCTGCTTTCGGCACGCACTTCTCGATAATGTCCCTCGTAAGCTCACTCCTTTTACCAAAAAAATTCGAAATGTGTCTTTAACGAAACAATATGTGTTAATTCACGTAATAGGTTTTCTCGATGTGCACAATACAATTTCTGTTAATTATGTTTCAGTATATTTACAGACACCAGTAGGTAGCTAGTAACATATATAGTAAGATAACTTGTGAGTACTGTTATCTATGAAATTCTTTTCCTGGGCTTGGTTGGTTTTAGCAATAACCATTTCATAAAACTACTCAACTTAAAACGCTATTTTGTTTGTGCTACGTTAGTAAATATTAACTTCGGTCAGTACAAGTTACTATGTAAGTGCAATGCTTAAAAACATTTATAAACATCCATGCCTCATTCAGCATTCGAACCCCAAACCTCAAGGTTGGTCTGACGCCTTACACCTTACGACCACCAATACTGGAAACCAACATGCATATGGTACACCTTAGTTTCAGTACATTTAGGAAACGGTTATTGGCTTAGCTCAAAGTAAATTTTCAACTGTTTCTAAATCTCTCTCTCACACACAAGGTACTTTTTTCATAGCTGAGGTGGGACAACGACATCTTCGCATTCGAAGCTTCCGATCTTTCTGACCAAAACTGAAACTGGCTACTGTGTCAATCGCGTCAAGTTTTGGATTGGGTCACCGAGTCCATGCTTGGGGCCCGGTCTGATCTTGTAATTCGATTTCGACCCACTGACCCGGAAGGTAAACAGGGATTTTATTCTTTCCTTATTCACCCCCAGAGCACGAAATATTAGACCCTGAAAAGTTCCTAATAAAACTAGTAACATAGGGAAATAGTCTCTGATCCCCAGAAATATAAAATAACCCGAGGTATATGCAAATAACCGTGAACTGAAATAGTTATGTGGTCTGAGGCATTTATCAGTATTCGATCATCGGGTTGCAGAATCACAATGTCACGATCATCATGTACGTCAATACCGGGTCAGTTAGGTTACTCCGGTCAAGACTGAATCAATCGAGTTAAGTTTCGGACAGGTCACTGGTTCAATCGGACCACGTACATACAGGTCAGGGTGTTTCACCAAAATTGATTCGGTTTCAGCTCTGATTCTGGAAGGTTTTGTACTTATTTTCCTGTCACACTATCTTAATACCGAGAAGGTACCTTTCAATCAGATCCTGACTCCTTTCTCTTACGATATCACGGTCTGAGCGAAAGATTCCTGAAAATTATAAATAAATTCAAATTCAAAAATAGTACTTTTTAATTATTACCTTCTTAGTTTATAAATACTGTCTTGTCACCATTATCCAAGAAAGAAATTAAACCATTTCAATCAACTTGTAACTCCTTTCATTTAGCCGTTCTTTCATCAGCACTCACATTATTATGTTTGTGTACTGAGTTCCTCAATTCTATTGCTATTTGTTTAACATTCATTTCTGTCTGAACTCACGTTCTTAAAGCATTTTATTTTTTAGTGCCGAAGGTACTGTGCTCGACCATTTCATTTAGACACTCCACGGGGAACTAACCTCTTTTAACAGCAGTAAACCTAGTTTCCTTTCAAATGTCTCTTACTTGGCGCTCTGACTGGCTTACATACAAACGAAGTGATTGTTCCTAACTATGAACAAATGATCCGCTGTCAGGCATAGGGAAGTGGTAACCGCGGCCGGCAATCCAATCCGATACTCCACTGATATATTGTTTCATAAGTTGGCGGAGAGCCCTTTAAGATGGCATTTAAGTAGGTTTCCCGGCGTTTTACGTCGATTATTCAAATTTGATTATATTTCAACACACTTTTGGGTCATTATTCTTTCCAGAGGCCGCTGACCAGCAGAGGACGGATTGAGCCACCTAGGAAGTCGGAATGACTCTGTTTCTCATCTTCGGATGTCACGCCATCATAGCTCATCGTCCAAATGATGTGTTCTTGTCATATTCGGCCGTTTCGGCTAATCAACCCTTTTTGCTTGAGCTTCACAAACAGTCTGAGGTGCAAAAATTAAGTGGCTATATACACAAGAGCAACTTGTCTAACAAATACGGTGGGGCATAACTATTGCAGGTGCTGCGTTACATGACTTTGGAATGTATTGGTTATTCGTGCCTTCCTCCGACTTACAATATTTACTTATACGTGTGCTGCCATCTAACTAGTAGCAACTATCCTGCCATACACTGTTTAACCTTTTCTTTTGTTTCTTTACTTATAAGCAGTATTTTAGCCAGTTCGTCCAGAACCCCTGGGGGGGTTACTCCCAAAAATTCTCGACAAAACCCCCAACTTTAACATTTTTGCGCTCAAAAATCGATAGAAACCATGCAAATTGCACTTACACGCTTCCAATTTTGACTTTACTCCCCCTTCCCAAACTGAAAATCCTTGCGAAAGCCCTTATTTTAACTGAAAATCCTGGCGAAATCCCGTATTTTAACTGAAATAGATCTACAGAACAGAAGAATTAAATATTGTTCGGGTTTGTCCACATATCTTTCTAATATTATTTATTTTCCTTATTTATAAAACATAGTATCTGACAAGAATGTGTCAGATTGTCTTTACCCAACATGCTTATTACTAGTTTCTCGCCTCATATTAAAGTAGTTCGGAATGATGATAAATGATTTAACATATTTTCGAAGATTATATTTTTTAGTCAGAAACGTGGAAAACTTTTTGAGGCCACAGCTCATAGGAATACACATTTTACAGCGAAATGTAAATGTCAAATAACTGTATATCTGCTTATTTGCTGATAGGTTTGTTTTTTATCACTTCCAGTTTTCAATACGAAAATCCTGCAACTATTGATTTTTTTAAAATCTCTCAGAACGGCATTTGGGGTCAAGTGTTTTCATCATCTTGACTAAAGGAATTGTCTCATAAAGTACATGTACTTATTTCTATATTGCATTGAATACATGCCATGAGATTGGTAACGCATTTACGGACTTACAAGGGGGACTATCGAGAAGTGCGCTCCCAAAGCAGATAATTTTGGGCCTATTCGAAAGAGATCCTAACACCATAAAGCATACGTAAAAATTCCGTGCTGAATCGCAGAACTAATTGAGAAATTGAAGTTTTCCAGAAAAACTTTAAAATTTCAATTTTGGTGTAGTTTCGAACAGAGACAGAACTCGACAACCAAATTTTGCAGATAACTTCCTGGCACCAAAACAAGGGGGAAATGGTATCATTGTCTTTTTTTTTAATTTAGTTTCATTTTCGAGATACAAGGGATCAAATTTGAACCCCACAATTTTCTGTCATTTCGAAACAGAATTCAACAGCAAAACTTAGGAGTTAACTTCCTTACACTCAAAACAAGAAGAAAAGGTAAATGTGTCTTTTGTCGAACTCCACTTCTTTCTCGAGATACGGGGAATAAAAAAAATTGGTAAACTTTATTTTTACATGGGCCAGTCTAGTAACTTTGGACTTCGGCCTGTCACGATTCGCCTTTAGTTGTTAAAATCCACACCCATGCCCCTTCCGGAATTCGAACCCGGAACCTTCGAGCCGATGGCCTACCGCTGCAGACCTCTCGGCCACCCGGCCGACACGGGATTCAAATATGGAGTTCAAAATCAACTTTTCATAATGATAAATAAAAGTTATATTTCAATGTATCAGGAAAGATGCATTAAAGTAAAATGTAGTTTTGGGAGTTGATTTGTATCAATAAGGTAGATATTTGAAGTTAAAATGTGATGTTATCGGTTTGTCAGTGTTGCCAACTTCGTATAAAGTTTTATTTTCATTAAAATGTAATTCCCGATGGGGTATATTGAACGGAGTGCTTCGCAGCCTACTTTACAAAAAAACTGTAGATTTAGTCCTTAGAAGCTCATCAGCTCGTTTGTAACGTTAATACAAATTCAATCATATAATGAAAGTATACGTTAATTCATACTGTCTTATTCATCGGGAAATATTTCGTTTATTTTCCATTCTATGAAGACGATTTGTGACTTGAAGCTGGAAACCCAGAGCTAAAAACAAAGCGTAATATCGTACATGATCAAAGCAAATACTGGAATGGTCCAGCGATAATGACAAGCGTCGAAATTCAGCTGTAACTCAAGATGAACCAATTTTTAGTTTAAATAATAAATAACTTATCACCTCAATCTTTCCGATGTAATAAATTCTGTTCGGAACCAACAATTCTTTATCGACAAAATATATACCAAATCTTTCGCATTTTTCTTCCTGGTGCTGCTGTGCAATAGGAAATTCAAAGAAGGTATTTAATTCAGGAATATCACGCACAGTGACTTGTAGGAGCATCAAGGTAAGCTTACTTTCTCATAGCTATGATGGCAAAAGCCATACTAAATTATCATTACGTAGAAGAGACCCGCGGTTAGAGTTCTAGTAAACTTTGATTTGTTCTGGCAATTTTAGTAACTTTTGACTTAGGCCAGTTAAGACTATACGAGTGCAGTGCTTGTTAAAATCCACAAACATTCTTTCCTCCTGAGTGAGATTCGAACCCGTGAATTTGGATAAGAGAAGTTACAATTTAATGTCATGGGATTGTCAGTGTTACATTCCTGATATAATGTTCTAATTTGTCAAAACAGTATTATTTATTGGACGTTTGATATGCACTAATGATGATAAACATAATATGTGAAGCAGAGAATTCAATGTACGGAAACTGTGAATGATATGAGGTGAAACGATCAAAATGCCAACTTTTACCTCCTATGACATTCACAGTTTCCAACCAGGTCGGGATGTATGCATGTAGGCGCCCTAGGCCCATAACTTTCAGCGTATTTTCCCTTATCCTTTCATCACTCCCGTCCTTTTCCCTTTCCTATCTTCATATTGTAACAAATTACTCCCTCCATCCTCTGTCCATTTAATTTTGAACTTTGAATTTTTGAATTTCTGGGCGTATAAAAATGACAATGCAGCATATAGGCCAATACATGTCTCTCATTACAAAACATTAATACATAAAATATATGTAGATAATATAAAAGGAAACAACCACAAATCATGTAAGAAAAAAACATCGACAATAAAATACAATACAGAAGGTTCAAGGAAAAGACAAGATTAGATTTAATAAAAGGTCATCACTTATGTCACCAAATTAAAGGTTCACAAAACTTTAATTTACAAATCCATTACATACTTTATAATTTTGTTTCTTAAAGTTTTAAAATCATCACTAAATAATAATAATAATTATTATTATTTAACTCAGCCAATGTGGTTATTTATAAAATACGGTTCAATACTATTATTGTTAATAAAATAATTGCAGTAAATACATAGTCCTAAAATTAGCAAGTTTAATTAAATTACTATAGACCACTGGTGAAAGACGTGTTGATTATACTGAACAAGAAATTAATACAAACTATTTTTACTAACACAAAAGCACTTTAAAGTATTAACAAAATATGAGTATTAATGATACACAAATACTATTTAGTAATTATTATTTATGCATCATTAGTAATTATTGTCTATAAAACAATTGTATTTACTTTTAAGATAATAACCGCCTTCCTGATTGCTTTTCTTCGTGCGAAGGTGTCTAATATACCATCATACTCAATGTCTTGGGTCAGCACACACTTGAAATGTGAATTTCTTAACAAGCACAATATCATAAGGATATCGTAATGTTCTTTTTAGTTTTGAATTGGTAGAGTCAAAGACACACGGGAGTGGTTTCAGCCCTCAACCCTTTATTTATATATAACAACAAAGTTAATAAAATTACCGTCACGAAGATTACTGTTTACAGGGATTTGAGTATGGACGATTATAAAGATATCTTATTCTATTGAGTGATCAGATAGAGACTGTGGAAAATAGGAAGACACCAGTTCCTTAGCAAGCTGCGTGTCGGGAAGTTGTACCAGTTCCTTGGCAAACTGCGTACAGGAAAAATATTAAGGCAAGAGTCACAATAGTTCCTTGGCGAACTACGTGTGCGGATGACACCAATTCCTTAGCGAATTACGTATCAGGTGGTTGTACCAGTTCCTTGGCGAACTGCGTACAGGTTAAGTTGGGGTTTTATATGTGAGAGTGCACACCAGTTCCTTAGCAAATTACCTGTGCATGATAGTACCAGTTCCTTAGCGAACTACGTACCAGGGATGTTCCAGTTTCTTAGCAAACTGCGAACGGATGAAGGAGAGGAGCTGACCTCTCGGGAAATGAATGAGTGATGCTTCTTGCTCTGTGCAGGTCCTTTTTAAAGGCGATTGTAGGGGTGGTTCCTCTTGTTTCTCCTGCTTGACTGCAGCTCCCTCTATCTTCCGTTATTTGCTCCATCTGGTGTTATTTTGTGGAATTGCTCGTCGTCTCCTCCAATATGTGTATTATTTGTTTACTTACATAACCACATGTTTGTTCTATAAACACGTATGTTATTGTTTATACAATGTCCAAGTGTTCGTAATACACACTGGTCATTACGATATGAAGACAATTGCTTAACAATATTGTAGTAGTACACACTTTAGAATTTAGGGTGTTGGATAACACAATAGAGCGAAATATAATACAAACATATATAAGAACAAAAACTTCACATTAAATGTCTTAAAGTGGTACAAGCTAAGGTCAGGATAAGCTGTAGATGATGATGATGATGGATAGTAGTAGGCCAGCGCCTGGCTTGTAGGTACAATTCCGATATTTGCTTGCTATGACAGGAAAATCCCTGGAGAAACCTGTGAGGGTTTGTTTGTACCAATGACGCTTCATCAATTCCATTCTCTCTGGTATCCACAAGTCCTTCTGGCCTCATTTTGTTATTCACAATGCTTTGTTTGATGCTAAATAAAGGGTTCCTCGTGCCTTACTATCGCATTGCACATCACATTCCTTTTAAATTGCCTGTGGCACGGAACCCACTTTGAAAATATAAAGCAAAATCGTGTTACACCTATCAGGAAACAATTTTTGAATCATCTACATTACTATGTTTCTACGTATACGCCTAATTTACTGGAATATATTCGATTTCATACTGCAATAACTACTAAAATAATCAGATAAGCATGGTGAATAACGGTTAATACCCCAGATATGCTGGAGTTAATTACCACAGCACGTATATATGCGATCTTTTTAATTCTGTCTCATTGTTACCAAAGTTTAGGTCTTGTGCAGCTCATGAAATTGAGAGTAGGATTTGTAGTTCACATTGATATGAATTACTCTTATCTCCTTTAAATATTAAATTTGTCAGCTTACTTCAATTTTTCTCCAAGTTGTACTTCAGCTGAAATTCGATGTGCCAAGATTTTGTAAACAAACACACACACACAATTTATTGCTTTTTCATTTAAACGGCAACGTTTTTCTTCTCCCCTTTATGATCTCTGTTTTTCATCACTATCATTTTCAGTACCACTCAAAATTTCAATAATTCTAAATCAGTTTTCTTTCTGAGTACGACAGCCGTCGTGGCAAGTTGACCATTGGGGTCTTGGATAGAATCTATAGATGTAAAGTTTTTGGAGAGATCTCGTCTATGTGTTGAGGCAGTGAAGAAAGTCACTTGAAGTAACCTTAAAAAGGATATAGCTTCTGTACTTATCTTCTGAAGATAAAAGGTCAAGTTAGGGAAAAAGATTGAGACTTGTCTCTACTGTCATAAAATAAAGCTTAGGACAGTTTTGAAATGTTTAATGTATGTAGCTACCTTTAGATCAAACCGGGATAGAGTATGTTAGTCGGTGTCTTAGTTAAGGAACTATTCCGACGTTCGTGTGGTGAAACTGAAAACTCTGGAAAACCTATCATGGCCGTCGACAGTAGGATTCGAACACATGGTACCTACCCATTGTGGGTTAAAAAAGACTGGTTTGGAAAAGTCACTTTAGCTTGCTTCATATAAAAAATCTATCGTAAATTCTCGGATGCTTGTGATAAGGGTGTTAATTCATAAAATAATTTTTGTGGACAATGGAAATGAAAATTGAAGAAATCACGCAAAATCAGGATATTGAAAAATCACTTCTTTAATGTAAGTTCTGTTAGTCTTAACAAAATTTACAGAACTGATTTTTCAATGTCCTGGTTTTGCGTGATTTTTTGAACTTTGAATTCCATTGTCCACAAAAAAGGATTTTATGAATGAACACCCTTTGCACAAGCACCCGAGAATTACACCTTCAGGTGTATAGAGTGTTTGAACACAAAGTGCCTGTTGCTCATTGGCAGAGGTAGGTATATATGACTCGTACGTAGCATTGACAAAAAATGATGATTGAGGTATACAAAGGCAAAAATAGGAAAGCAATATTCCTAATATAAGCGCTAATGTTTGTTTCACTCATTATAATGTACGTAAAGTAGCCTAACTTTAAGTCAGTTATGTACAAGTGGTCGCCCGTGACAAAGGTGATTGTGTTTGCCGCTCCCCCTACACGGTCCTTAACGTATTTTGTTAAGTAATATTTGTCTTCTCGCGCTTTAAATAGCGATTTCTAATTTTTCCTTCTAAAGTGCGCCCCTGTGAAACTTGCTTCCTTAGGCCCGCACCTAGTGGTAAATCCGGCACTGTTTGCAACACTGTGTATTTCACATAAGATGATTATCTTTACTAGAGAGTACCAAATATCGAACAAAAAAAAGTAGTACGATTTTTAGAAAATATTTGTTTACCATTTTAGAAACACTGACAAGCCGATAGCATCACATTTTAACTTCAAATATCTATCCTATTGATACAAATCAACTCCCAAAAACTACATTTTCCTTTAATGCATATTTTCTGATATACTGAAATATAACTTTTAGTTACCATTATAAAAAGTTGATTTTGAACTCCAAATCTGAACCCATCGTATCTCGAAAATAAAGTGGAATTTAAAAAAATGACAAATTATACTTTTTTCCTTGTTTTGCTGTCACAAACTTATCTGCAAAGTTTGCCTGTCGAGTTGTCTCTTTATTTGAAATGACACCAAAATTGGAATGTTTTATTTTTCTTAAGAACTTCAATTGCTTAGTTAGTTCTGTGATTCAGCAGCTAATTTTTGCGTATGCTGTATGGCGTTAGGATCTCTTTCAAATAAACCCAAACTTTTCTGCTTTGTTGGGTTGCCTTGATGGGTTCTCTTGTAAGTGAGTCAAGAATCTGACCAATAATAATCTACACACATCGGCGGCGGAATTGTGAATAAGATAATCATAGAAGTAACATACAAATGTATAATTTTTGTAGTAGCTAAAATAATAATGAACCAAATATTCAATAAGGTTAACTCATTCATTCATTTTCTCCTCTCTTCAACCCTTTTCCTTCTCTTCACTAGCTATCTGTCCGTCTCTCTACCTATCTATCTGGATCTTGGAGTGTCCGAGAGATTAGAGCGTTCGCTTTCTGTGCGCGTGCTCACAGGTTCAAATTCCACCGGGCCTATTGAACGGAGCGGTTCAGATTCCACTTTACCAAAGACTGTAGGTTCCGTCCCTAGAAGCTCACCACTCACCAGCTCGTTTAGAACGTTAATAACTCACACAACTATCTATCTACCAATTAATCGATCATCTACTCATTTACCTAGTACCTACACATTATTCCCTGCTAAAATTGGTTGAGTTTAACTTTGATCGAAATTAAGTTGTTTGATTTGAAATAGTAAAAACACGAGAGGCGGACTAACTAAATCTATTAGATAAATCTAAATGCGCAGTGGACCTAGGGGAGTTATACCTTGTACGTTGTACTTTGTACTAGCTCAAGCCTTGGCTATGGGTGCGGCATGAACCGAATTAAGATGCTGAAAAGTAAATAAATTAGTACAAGAGAATAGAAAATGTTAAGAGATGGTGTTAATGAGGACCACTACCCATCTCATTTCTTAGACAGGGTAGAAGCTAAGGGAAATTTTGAGGATCGCTACCCGTCTTATTTCTTAGACACAGTAGAATCCAGGGAATAGGTTGAGGACTACTACCCATCTCATTTTTTAAGACACAGTAGAAGACAGTAGTAGGTTGAGGACCGCTACCCTTCTAATTTTTTAGACACAGTAGAAGCAGTAAAAGGTTGAGGACCGCTACCCGTCTCATTTCTTAGACAGGGTAGAAGCTAAGGAATAGGTAGTAGGTGGGTGATAAGAATGATGAACAAAGAGTAATAAGAGAATAAATGAAATTCGAAAGAAGAGAAGACTAGATGAGTAGAAGAATTTGAGGAAAGAAAATTGATAATAAAAACAATGTCAGATAGAAATGACATTTTTATTGCTCTGATTTACCCCGGGAGGGACGGCTAAGAGACCTGGTCTGGGTCGAAGCCCAGGAAAAAGTGAAGTTCTTCTCCCTGGGTTTGCGTTTATATACAGATTCTTAATCACATTTATTCATACATTGAAAAATGTAGTTCCAATCAATATCCGTGCAATCAACTATGAAAAATATAAATAAGTATGCGCACGACTCGAGCACACATGCTAAACCAACAGCAAGTCCTTAACCGTAATCACTGAACCAAGGGAACTAAGTACCAAACAGTTTTTGCACTGATTAATTTATAAACTTGACCATCCATATGTGAGCTAGCCATACATATTACGGTCGTAGTTGTCCTTAGATTACCATTAAAACTACCCGTATTATACATTCATCATTTAATCTTATGATATTTTATTTGTAATATATTGCAATTGTAAATTTAATCAAAAATAAAATATGATAAAGTTAATTGAAATATTTTTAAAAATTTCATAGATCATCATTACTTTTAGAATAGTTCGTAAAGTTATTGATCCTTCCTAAATCCTTATTCCCATGGAGGAGTTGCACTATTAAAAATTACACTTTTAGAGAAAATGTTAGCTTTGCTTGTTCTAGTCTTCTTGAAAGGTTTTGGTCAAATTATATGGAATATTGTTCTTGATTTCTCTTACATATTGACACAGTAACTGAACGATTCACCTAACTTTATATTACGGATAAAGTTGCTGGACTGTATCACGTTTCTTTATTTTCGAAAACATCGTATACGACTTTGGATCTCAATGTATCTCACACTAAACTCAACGATGCTTGACTCACATAAAATAAATTCAGTTCCCCATACAATTGAGTTATTTATAAGAGTTTTCTAGTTGCTTCAAATATACGACACACTTGTATACACACTCACTTGCACAGAGAGAGAGAGAGAGAGAGAGAGAGATCAAGTATAACTGTGACGATATTATATGGGCAACAATATAAATAAAGGAAGAAAAAAAGTATTTCTATGGTAGTAGTTGAGCAAAGTAACGTATGGGGAAGACGAGGATGTTGTCTGAATCGATTTGTGAGATTGGGGCAGATGCTCTAGGCTGGTCACAGATGGTCAAGAACTGCTCTGTAGGAAGGAGAAGAAGTAGAACACGAAATCTTGTGAAAGCCATAACTCTATATTCTCTCGCCGGCTGTGCTTCCTCGTTCTACTCTTCCTCTAACAACTACGGGTCCATATCTTTGGACAGAGGAAAAAAAAGGCACTAAATCATTGACCATGTAACAGAGCATCTCTTTGCCTCTCTTTCTTTCTCTGATTTCTCTTTCAAAAAATAAATCAGGATCAGGATTGATTAAGATTTCAAGTGCGAATCGTATTCCGTGACATATAGCCAATAGATGATTGATCAACAGCTATTTCATTCGTTTTTCTGCAAATTTCAAATAATGTAGTTTTCCGGATGTCAGTAGAAGGTTATAAATACCATCCTTCCTTCTTTTTTAAATTCGATTTAAGTGCTTTAGACGACTTTGGCCCAGGCCATTTAAGCTCGAAGCTCACAAAAACTGTTAAGAATTTTTAAGAGAAGACCCTCACTAGGTTAGTACCAACCCAAGAATATTGACTGAAGTCAGTGTGACTTAAAATTTTGATAAGACCATTTGTCTGATTGCACTGCACAAACTTTGAGTTCGTTCAACCTTACCAGTGTATATACGTAGGTACGAAGTAAATACATTTTACTGAACTGACCAAGTCTCTTTTCTACGGCACTCTTATTATTTTTCAAATTGCAGTATTTTTCATAATTTGAGTTTGATTAATATGATACACTTTCAATTTGGTTTTGGAACTTGACTAAATGCCAACATTTACGTATTAAATACCCCTTATCTAACCTAGCGCATCTAAATGGCATTTAAATCTAAATTATTTCACGGTTTCCAGTTTAATGTTATCACAAATTAGGTGGTTTCGTCAAGAAGCGCAAGGATCTATTAACAACGTTTTCTCACATACAAACGGACTGGTTTCTACCCGAAATACGAATCTTACAATAATTTAATCGATAATTTTAAATTTCAGAAACTTGATCAAAGACGAACATTAAACGACCTACTCTTCTTGTACAGACTTTTGCACAATAATATAGACTGTACCGAATTAATAGAAAAAATAATTATTAAGGTCCCATCCCTCAGAACGCGCGAGGTAAATAGTGGCCTATTCTACTGCAGAAAAGCTCGTACAAACGTATTAAATATGTCACCTACATGGAGAACTAGTGCTACTTATAATGCAATAGGTAAGAATTGTACAAATTTGGACCTATTTGGAAATTCGGAAGAAGTGTACAAAAGATTGATACAGAATATATTGTAAAAAAAAAAAAAATGAGAAAGAGAAAGAAAAAGAAACTTTTTGGACAAGAAAAAGGGTATAGATGTTCTATTATTTGTGTTATTAAATAAAACAATGTAACAATTACTGTAGACGCTATAAATAGGCATTAAGGCCTGTTGTGTCGAAAATAAATAAATAAATAAATAAAAAAATAAATAAAACAATGCTGTAAATAATTTCAAGTTATTTGGTTGAGTGCGTTCAATATAACAGTGCCCCTTATCTTTATTGATCCTGGGGAGAAAATATTTTGGTTGATCATCTGATGGTGTTTTCTTATAAAGTTACGCTACCCAGTTGCTGATAACAATTAACATATTAGTTTTCAACTAGCCGGTGCAAAGAACTTCGGATCAGCACAAATAGAAAACAAACGTTCAAGTCCTGTTGTAAGCAATCTTCCAATACCTTTTCTTGGGCTTCTTTTAGCATCACCAGGCAAATACCGTGATGGTACCTAGAATAAGATCATCTTCTCCATCCTTTACGAAAGAAATCTTATCAAGGGATATCATATTTGAGATGTTTAAAATGCCCAGAGATAGAAGTGTATTCAGTTTTAAGTTCCATTCAAAAACTTAAATAAGATAACGTGATAACTTTGTTGGAACAACAAGAATACAAACAGGGAAATTAATAATGGTTGATTATTGATGACGAGATTTTTAAAAAAGTAATCTTCCGAAGTAGTGTTTTGAAAGTTTTATACGGCAATAATTCAGCATGCCCATTGCCTAATTTTGATTAAGTGCAGCATAATGTCTTGTATTAATTAAAACATAAATGATTTGATCTAACACATAATTGTGTATTGATATTAAAGTGTTATATTGTATAAGTTTCGATTTTACGATTCTTGCAGCTATGGTAAAAATTACCAGCCTGAATCATAGGCGACTAAAGGGAATAAATAAATTAAAAACATTTAATTTTAGTCTAAAATTATGAATATAAACTTCCACCAGCTGAATTGTATGACAAAGTTAGTTTTCACTTGGGATCATTACTATTCAATATTTTTTCGGTTTATAACAATCAAAAGAAAATCATGTATAACCCCAACTCCGTATAACTTGTGACCTAAAATATTGTTTGAAACTACACAATAACAGCGTCCAGCTCAACATAACAGCCATTACCATTTCTTAACCGGGATTAGTAGTTAATTCTGCTTCACTCCGAAGTCTTCAAAATGTTTTCTGTAACCGGATACTCTTTGTCTCATATACCATTATGGAATATGGGCAAAGTTTATGGAATATATTCGATATAACCCTAACTAAGGGTTCCTGGCGGGGTCTCTTGATTTTCACCTATTTAGGTAGTTGATTAAGGATATTTTCTTATGATTTGCCCTGGATTATCATCTATAAATTTATCTGGTTCAATCTTTCTTTTGGCTTTCAGAAGTTTGTATGAATGATCACACTTGATAATGATTTTTATTTACCAGAATAACTGCAAGGAATGGAAATTACACATATTTCATATTTTTTTTGTCTTCTTTTATAAAATATTGTATTAGAGGAACAATCGTTATACAACGTTGCTTGATACGATATTACAACTCATGTTTCTCTTTTTCCTCTTTCAGTCTTGCCATTATAGCGAAAAGAGCAGATAGGTTAACTAAGCGAATATAGGGCGGTCTTTGGATCAGATCCAAATGGGGTCGCTGAGTCTCGTCTCTCTCCGTGTCTTTTCCTCCCCACCCTCTCTCTTGCTGTTCCTTGATGACAAATGACGTACAAGCTTAAAACGAGAAGAAATTCAACAGATAGTCTCGGATCTCAACACCACGCTGTTGCAACTACTGTTTTATAATATTTTTAAAGAAAAAGCATAGGATCAGTGGTATTGTACAGTTACGATGGTCTGCAAGTAATGAAAATTTAATATTTATATATATCTGTCATTGTTATCCTAATTTGAGTCCTATGGAGAAGAAAAAAAATTAAAAAAGGCATGGATAAGAATAAAGAGTATGCTTTCAAAATTTCGATACCTGTACCAAAATTCTTTTAACAGATGTATGGAATTTAATCGCAGTAACGTCGACATGTTAGTACTCTAATAAAAACAAACAGCACATTTCCAGCATTTTCTAATTTTCATACTTTTCTATTTGTTACATATAATAATGTACCTTCTTTAAAAAATTACCTTCATGCATTTATCAACTTTAATGAAACGATTCTCTAATAGTACTTGGAAACAATTTCCAGCACCTAGATTAATTATATTATAGACATTTTTACACACTTATACAATGTTATTAGTTAGATTGTCTCCAAGGACGATATCTTTTTTTAGAAATTTGGAAATGGGTTAAAAATCAATTATAAAGTATCTTCCTTATAATTACCGCAACCAAAGTTAAGTAAAAGCATGTGGAATCTTATAGTTTCCTTTTTTCCTATCTACGCTAAGAAGAAACTTAAATGAAACAAACGGAAAATTTATTCTGTTCAATATACATGTTTAAAACAGTGGTAAGAAGAAACAAATCGATTCATCTGCATCTATAAGGTCTTTCTATCTCAGATAATGAAAACCGGGCACGTAGACAAGAAACGTAGGTAAATATTACCTTAGATGTCACGGAGTGGAAGGTTCGGGAATTGTCTCATTCTTTCGCTTATTAGATTGAAGCCTTAAGCAGTCTTTCAACACTAAACTTTCGATGGTTTACTTTAGTACAATAAATCGAAGCCAGAGAATTGTATTGTCGTATGTCTATAGGAATGTATATGAAGACAGGCAGGCGTCGAAATTGAATTCTTTGATCTTCCCGATTCCATCAAAACTATCTAAGTCCATATTTAATTTTTAATTTACATGTATAGGCGAGAGCGAGACAGGCAGCTAAGTCCTCAGCGGCTCTAAGGCATGATATGTCCCCGGTGAGAACTCATTATGCAGAAATCGATCATCAGATCTCTTTTTCTGGTTGTTTCATAATTGTAATTAAAAAGTGAGATCATATGCCTTATTTCGTAGGCGACACACACTTATTTTGTAATGGATAAAGGTTATTTAGTCCTAAAACGTTATTGACTTCATTGTTGTTCTGTTGAGTCCTTTTGGTGACGACCATATGAAATACGATCATCAATATTTTGCATTATAGTTGTGTTTTTGAGCAGGAGCATATGATGTCATACCTGCATAAAAAATCTATCTCTGATAATTCTACAAGTATGTTTCTTCATACTCTCTGACAGGCTTCCTTCTATTCTACCTGAAGAAGGTTATGGCCATAGTTGGCCTACTCGAATAAAAGTATTTATCAATTTGAACTAACATCATATAAGTTGTGTTTTCCCGATTATACATACTTGTATCACTTCTTCGAAGAGCACTATTACTTCCAGGAACTTGTTTCCTCTGTTCTCATCAGTGCTTCTATGACAGGATCGGATTAACGATTTGACTATTTGCTCTGTACACTTGATGAAACAAACGGGAAATTTATTCTGTTCAATATACATGTTTAAAACAGTGGTAAGAAGAAACAAATCGATTCATCTGCATCTATAAGGTCTTTCTATCTATTTCATATGCGGACTTTAACCCTGGACTCTGGACTCAACTCTTTGACTCATTCAGGTAGAGGTAGTATGTTAAAATATCTCTCTCGTACGTTATTTGAACGAAATATTTGTAGAAGCACTAGGAATTACTAGATATTAAGAAAATATGGCTAATGTTTCCTTGGGTTGAAAATGTCTTTTTGTATCAATCGCGAAACATATTGCTACAGAATTATAATTTACGTTCCCTTTGCGCGACAGGCAACTATATTTATCATCACTCAGATAAATAATATATTCAAAAGTAATCAACAAAATGCACCATTACCAACAATAACTATCATTGGTTACCAAATGATCAATTGCATTACATGATAACAGCAATTGACATTTGCTTTTACTACATGACTGAAACTATATCGTCCAAAAATACGTAATAGATTTGTACACATTTTATTTCGAGGCATAGATTAAAACATGCTTTACAACAAGTTCTTCCAAATTTTTGGCCAAACATATCTTCAAAAGTTTGATTAAGTTTTAAGTAATATCACGTTTTTTAATTCAGAGCTTTTTATTGGTGTCCTAGCCGGGGAGAGATGAATAGCCGTCGTAATTGTATCGACATTGTATAACGTATCCGAAGAGTTCGCCGGCTAGAACTAAATGGTCGTTAAGTCGAATATTTCAAATGCTGCATTGTAAAAACACATATCTTTTAATGTTTATCATCATCTTAGGAAATGACAACATGGAATGTTTCTGGTTCATTTTTTATTAATATCGTATATTACATTTGATTGTAGTTTAAATTTGAGCTTTAGAATTAATGTAATTGGATTTGTTATTGCAATGGTAGAGTTGAATACAATTGTATTAACTTCCAAACGGCTTTAAACTAATTATAAAATAATTCATACAATTTTCATATAAATTCCAAAGTGACAATCCTACATAAACAAAATTAACCACAGAGAACTCAACATACAGAATGAAAAATCAATATTATTCTGTGATGTAAACCTTAAAACATAAACTAATAATGCATAGCTTTATGCTTTATACACACAGGCTCACGCTCGAGTGCATATATAGAGTGAATGAGGGTAGAAAAACTCACAAATAATTCGATTTATCTGATAAATGCATACGCATTACACGAGGTACAGTCAATGAGTTCCGAGAAAGCAGTTAGAATTCAGTAATACATCTGGTTTCGAAGTACATAACTTCTGAGGCTATACACTGCTGCCAACAATAGTACAGTACTACTGTTGGAAGTACTCCTCCAGATATTTTTTGTAACCTTTGGAGCTCCTTTCATAACTGCATCAAGCTCCTAGGTTCGCAAATCTCCTGCCTTTCAGCAAATAGTTAATGCGTGGAGAGATGTAATAATCATCTGGTGCCAAGTCAGGAGAATATAGTGGTTGTGGGAAGAAAAATGATATTTTTCTTTGATCGATAGTCAGTTACTGTACGAACAAATGCGCGGCAACATTATAGCTAATGCAGAATCTTTTCCACATTGAAGGGCATTTACGGCTGGCATAATTCCTCCGTCGGCCAAAAATGTACCTAAACATGATTTTGCTGAATGTTAGCCACTGTGGACTGAATTCGAGATGAACGAGGCCATGACAATTACAGAATAGTACCACAATCACCTTGTCCTTTGAATTTTCTGTGTTTCTTGGGGAAGTTTGGTGATTTCCAATCAGTTGGCTCTAGCTTAATTTGGGACTCATAGAATAGCACAAGGATTTATCATTTGTGAAGATTCTCTTCAGTGTCCACGAAATAAGGCCCCAAACTTCGTGAGCTGATTAGTTTTTACTAAAACAAGGAAAATCTTCCTTGAAGAAATTTCGATGCATGTGTAGTTTCATACGTAGTTACAGGCGCTCAAAGTTTCGGCGGCATTGTTACAGATGACGTTATATCTCGACAAGTAATGGTATAAGCCGTGTCGATTTAGAAATCACATTCGAAGCAGTGCTCAATACACCTATTTACGCTATGTTTATGAGTGGTAAATGAAGTTAAAAGAGGTTTCTATGCTTGCCGTACTAAATCATTTAATTTCATGACAATAAAATACCAAAGTTGGAAAAACTTGTCTACGTTGAACTACCTCAATCTTAAATATTGCTTAGATGAATCTATAAGGTACTACTTCGATTGTGATTTGCTAAGCCGAAACCGTTTACGTCATTACGTTTCGAGGTATGACGTCATTTGTGACGATACCGCCATTACTTAGAGTGTCTGTAGCTCCGAAACTACGCATGCCTCGAAATTTCTTCAAATGATTTTTCTTGTTTTGATGTGAATAATCACTCCCCGAAGTTTGTGCCATTATTTCAGTGACACGTTTTATACCAGGGTGAGTCATATGTTCGTAGCGTTTTCATGGATAATATTCAGCACCCGCCTCCCCCTGTACCACAGAAACCTATTCTTCGAAGTACATCCCGTCACAGTGTATGGTCCTTCTCCAACGTTCCACCAGTGACACAAGCCCATGACGATACCAGGCTGCAGGCTTTGAAGCAAAGAACTCAGTAATGCCAGTTGTCACATCATCCAAGGAATGGAATTGTCTGCCCCGCAGGAAGTGTGCCATGGAACGAAACAGATGAAAATCAGATGGCGCAAGGTCGGGACTGTAGGGTGTGTGTGGTAAAATGTTCACGCCATCCATATCCGCAAAGTACTGGCTGACTCTTCTTGACCTGTGGCATGGAGCGTTGTCAAATTGGAGGAGCAGTCGCTTTCGGTTCACCAGTGCTGGATAACGACGGCGCAGAATGTCATATATCCGTTGCAGCTGTTCAGCATACAATGCACCATCTACGGAATGACTATGTGGAACGAGCTCCCAGTGCACCGGACCTTCGAAATTCCACCACACACAGAGCATTGTCTTGTCTTCAAACCGCCGTCTTTGAAAAACTGGCTGCGCCTCGGTACCTGGTCGAAGCCATTGTTTCCCGGTGTCAGGATAACGAAGAAAGATCCACTTTTCATCATTCGTGATGATCCGTCGCCAAACCCTGTCGTCAGTTGGGTTTCGAAGCAGTTCTTTACACAGGGTCACACGTTGTTGAGCTTCAGCGGAGTCAAATAATGAGGAACCATTCTCGGTTGCCTGGAGAGAAACCCAAGTTGATGCAGATGACGAACGACACTGGTTTGTGATATCTAGACCTCATCTGCCAGCTGACGGGTATTGGTTCCTTTGTTTCCTTCAACAGCGTTCAGGAGGGCATCGATATCCGTCGTCACAGGGCGTTCACTCTTGGGCTTGTCATCGAGACTGGTGTCACCAGACCGAAAACCTTGAAACAACTTTCTAGCTGTGGACGGGTTTACAGTACATTCACCTTCTACGGCACAAATTTTCTTGGCTGCTGCTGCTGCATTCAACCCCTTTTTCCAGTAATGGCACAGAAGCACACGACACACAAGTTTCTCCTCAGCCATTGTCCTGCCAACTGTGTATTCAACGCGTAGTTCCTCCCACACACCGTTAGCGCTGTGATCAGACAAACACGTGACACGCTTTCTGCCACCACCACCTTCACCTGTTCTACACGTTGCACATGGTTTTCCGGCATCGAGTGGGGGTGCCAACCCAACGCTACGAACATACCTTTATATGACTCACCCTGGTATGACATTCTTTCTATCTGAACTTACTGACTTGAATCGTTATACGTACGTAGAGCACGTCTTTAGAAGATTAAATGCTCATTTTTGACGTTAATAACAATACAAACAAAAATTACTTTATATATGGTGTAGTAAAAAGTAATCCATTATTTTTCATGACATTGAAGGCTTGACTTACCATAGTTAGAATGATCCGATTTAGGTCACATATGCGCCGTTTTGTTCGATAGCGTGTTGCCATTTGGAAGGTAATATCATGATGCCTCTCTCAAAGAAGTCCTTGTCCCTATTGACAAAAAATTGAGACAGTCGATTTTCACAAGCCTCTCTTGAAGCGAATTTTTCAAAAGCAAATTTGTTCGCCATGGACAAGAACAGATGGTAATCACTCGGTGCCAGGTCCGGACTATAAGGTGGATGCATAAGAGCCTCCCAACCAAGCTCCCGGAGCTTCTAGCGAGTCACTATCGATGTG
>JAGDQP010004400.1:30349-85472 GCA_022664845.1 Lepisma saccharinum
TCGACACTTGGCCTTCCAGTGCGTGGTACATCTTTGACGTCAAAATTACCGGAACGGAATCGACGAAACCAAAATTGCGCGTGATTGGCTGTTACAGTATCAGGACCATAAACACTATTCACATTTGCAGCCGCCTGGCTTGCGTTTTCGCCTTTATCGAAGAAAAACTGTAAAATATAGCGTATTTTCTCTTTGCTAGTGTCCATTTTGACGCGCGCTCACACAACACTGAGTCAACTCATCACAACTATCTGAACAGTGTTTGTAGTACACAATCTCATCGTTTGAACGCCATCTCGTTGAACCCGATCGGACTTATACAACGCGAGCTACAGATCACTGAAGCCATCTATTGGCAAAATAATGGATTACTTTTTACTACACCAGATATATGTATAGTGAAACCTCTAGTAACGGATACCTCTATAAAGCGGACACCTCCCGTAACGGACATATTTTGTAATCCCCGTACATCGCTATAAGAAGAAATGTACGCAAACCTCTC
Organism: Lepisma saccharinum; assembly: GCA_022664845.1. Classification (NCBI taxonomy): domain Eukaryota; kingdom Metazoa; phylum Arthropoda; class Insecta; order Zygentoma; family Lepismatidae; genus Lepisma; species Lepisma saccharinum. The sequence continues at coordinate 30,855 of JAGDQP010004400.1, forward strand.
TAAAGCGGACACTCTGTATTGCGGACACAGACAGTGTTTTCTGTCATTTATAGGCAATATTTACCTCCCTATAACGGACACTCCAATAGTGATTTAAGGATTGTCAATATGCCGACTGTCATGTAGAATGTTTGAACAAATTGCCTTCCACAGTTCGTAATAACAGTACGATAAACATTTTCAACGCTGATGGAACTGGACATTTTTTCGTGCACTTCCGGCCAAACAATATGCTTGAACGGAGAAACGTACTCCAATCGGTTGGTAAAATAGCAAAAGAGCGGCACAAGATATCGAAGAGGAAATGAAAGAGAAGAAACCGTGTGAAGTGAAAAAATCCATAAAAACAGTCAATTTCTCATTTTTTTTAGCATTTCTACTTCTCTCTCTTTCTATCTCTCTTACTCTCTCCATGAAAAGTCACAAACATACGGAAGATGTAATATGTAGTGGTTTTCGAAAAGTGCAAAAATATATAAAATGTTATTTGTAAATTGTGCCCTGAATATAAAGTACAGCTTAGACGGAGAAGGGTAATGTAAGAAAGATTTTAGTTATATTCAGACAGTATAATTGCTTCATCCACCAGTGCATACTCTTTGGTTGTATATGACATTGGTCACAAACTTATGTAAGAAAATATTGAAACCTCTGTAAGGCGGACACCTCTCTATAGCGGACAATTTTCGATTCCTCGTGGCTCTCGGCTTTAGAGAGGTTTCACTGTATATAACATGTTTGTGATAAAAACGAGCTCTTACTTGTTGAACACATACAATAAAAAATGTAAGTTCACTAAACAAAACAATTTTTGTGCATAGTCCTGGCTCAATCCCCACCGGCTTTCTAGAACGGAATGGTTTAAAGTCAACTTTTACAAACATGTAGATCCCGTCCTTTGAAGCTAATCAGTTCGTCTAGGACGTTAATCCTCTTTTAACTGAACTGAAATAGTAACGTTATTTACTAAGTGGGGTGTATGTGCACTCCAACACGAAAAACATTTTAAGTAAATTAACTAATTATTTATTTAAATATATTGTCAAATGGAATATTTATTGCATAATCAATATTTTAAAATATAAAACAGTTATAATTTTATTGAATTCTATATATAAAAACCAATGTATAATATAATCGTAAAATACAATACCTTTATTTTTTCGTAAATATAAATAATATTTGCATGACACTGTTTTACAAATACATGTTTGATGTAAACAAAAGCGAAATTACATTGTTTCTTTACTTTTTCGAACAGGCTTTGCATACTTTCTACTTTGTTTACTAATCTTCACAAATAAAAGTGCCACAAGTATCACACTTTGATCTAACTTTTCTATCTCTTTAGCGAAGACACTAAACACATCTCCCTTGGACTGATGCAACAGATTCACTTGCGTTGTGGATTCTAGAATAGATATGTAGAATTCTAGAACACAGTGTGTGGTTCTTAATAACAGATAAAAGACCAAATACAGTAAAATTCAAAAATTAACATAATCTTCATCTACTGCGATTGCGGGAAAATATGTATTTTAGAGTAACGTTATTTACCAAGAGGGGTGTATACTCACCCCACTCGAATTAAATTAAAATTACTGCAAGAAATATTATTGATTATAGTTAATTCTCTTGTTAATATGCTAAATAGAAATAAGCAATAAAAGTCAATGAGTGTCATTCTTGAATAAGTATTTTTAATAACGTAACAACGAAATGAATAGCACTGCGGTGTATTTGAACCTCACTTCGTAAAAATACTGTTAATAATAAACCAAAACTTTATATTTCGTTCATATGTGCAATTCAAGTGTATTTTCTTTGAATATAATTAATTAGAAATGGTCAATCGGTAGATGTTTCTGAATCATGAAAGCTAAACAACGTGGCAATACCAAGACTTTATTCGGTATAAGGTAAAGTTTTCGTATGTTAGACTTGCCATGTGTGTATCTTGATATTGCAGATTGTTCAACTTCCATAGTTTTTCCACTGGACATTTTCTTTGAATATAATTTGTTAGCGAAATGTCTTACCTGCCCGGAAATAAGGGGATTTCGGTTAATTTGGAAGTCCCAAAAGTCGCTAGGACAAAACATTTTCGGAATCACACCATTCACCGAAGAGAACTACACTCTGTCTACCCGTTATATTGATTTAAATTGTGTAGATGGAAAATATAAACGGAATACTGTGGATTAGCATATGTATGTGTTACCTCTTTGATCAATCATTAGTATTTGCATGATATCGTTGCAACACTTACTGATGATTGATTTTTGTTTCATTGTAGCATACTAAACAACATGTATGTTTTAGAAAAGTTATAATTATTCGTAATGTTGAAACACACTTTATTTAATTAACGGACATACATGAGAGGTCGTTGTGTTATAGTGTTATAGTGTTGATCATTTTATGATATAGTATGGTAAAATTGTTAGATTATCTATACTGAAGTAGTCACGCAGAATTACGTTACCCTAATCTTGTTCTTTAAAATGTATTCATATCACATTGCATGAAACCAAGCTATGTTTAATTAACACAAATTTATACGTATGTGAGTGCTCACGAAAAAACATTGAACAACTACAAATTTTATAGCGTAAAAGAATACTGTTACACCATTTGAATTTATTTTAAGGTTTTTAGGCAACTATGGCCCAGTCCGTAAGGATGATGATGGGATGAATTGGTGGAATGATGAAAGTGGGAGGGAACGGGAGCACCCCGAGAAAACTCACGCACACGGTGTTTGTCCACCATAAAGCCCACATGTCATGAGCAGGGATCGATTCGACGGCACCTAGCACCAGATGTGAGCGCTCTACCAACTGAGCCACCTTGGCCCCTTGTTACACCATTTGACACTCAATTGCTAAAACAGAAATCTTGAAAACTTGAAGTAGCCACCGCGTGGAACGAACGGCAATATTAAATTGTTAGTTGTTGATGCTTTCATCATGCAGTCTTGGATCAGTACTTTATCACTCTTTAATCATAATGCTGTTTTCACTTATTAATAAAATGTAATTAAGTAATGGTGGTTAGCATCCAATATTTTACATATATTGATTACAGGATAGTAGTGTGCTATAGTGCGTAGAACAAATGTTACGTTAACACGACACGACATAGGGCATTTGTTCCAGCAGTATTACAGTTTGTCTGTTACTTAAACATACAGAGTCAGATATTACACCTAATACAGTGTCCTACAATTTCAACACAGAGTTGATGTTGAGGTTTTAAGTGGTGTTCAATTTGGTGTAGTTCAGTATACGGTGTTGTTGTGTGTTGTTATATGCTGTTGTATATCTAATCATATATTTCCTGTTGTTTACAAAATATGGAAAAATAAATTTTCTTTGCTAATGACTTCGACCAGCAACTTTTCGTTTCTTGATCCAGCTTAAACGTTACTTCACTACGCTACCTTCTACACGACGCTCTATTCTGTTTAGTACGGTTCAATTTCTTGTGTCACTTCGAGACTTGAAAGTACATCATTCTTGAAGGTTTTTTCTAATGATATTATGTTGTAATCAATTCTCTACATCATGCATTACTTATATTGAAAATTATTGTTCCTTTACTATCAACTTCTCGGTACTTCTCTGCTTTTTGATTACTACTGACTCGATGCCGACTCTGTTTTACACAGTCTTAAATCAGCTGCGCCAAGGATAGACCAAGCAAAATCTACTGTTAGAGTTGGTCTAAGAACAAACATCATCAAACTTTATGCACGTAACACAGCTGAGTGTGTAATTTGGTAATTGATATTCCACCCTCACGAAGCACACATGTCAAATCGCAATACAGTAATGAAACATTGGCTTTAGAACAACCAAATGTTTACTTTATCTATTCATATATATGCTTCATATTGCAATACATGTCTTTCTACAATATGTATTGACAGAACTCACTTATGCGCGCAGAAGATATTTATGATAATTTAAGACTGGAAGTCACCGCAACAGGTTTGGTAAATTGATTAACGTGCTTTTAAGTCCATACTCTAAAATTAGTTGGGAGTTGCTCAGGCATCGGTTTTGTATTAAAATTTAACAAAGAGTAATGTGATTAGATTAAGACAAATATTGACTGTTGTGTACGATATGATAGTTATGCCCAAATGCAAGGATGCGAGAGACGTTGGCTATTTCTTTACAATAGTTGTATTTTTAAACGATGTAGTTATGACGTACGGCAAATTCCATGTCTTCCAGAATACTGGGGAGTTACGTGACGCGGGATATTAAATGAGAGGGACTAAAGTCGTGAACCAAAGTAGAATCATTTGTGGGAGATGGCTACAGAAGTATTGTGACAGCAGGGCTAGCCTCTTAATACTGCGTAAAATGCAGTGGCGTAGCTAACAAAATAAAGGTAGCAAGAGGCGAAGAGCACAACGTATTCATCGGGCTAGCTCAACTGATTTCATCTCTAAATAAAGGAAATGTTAAAATAAATCAAGAAGTAGACAGAATGATCATGAAAAATACAATACAAGTACAGCGATAGGAATGAGGGTTATTATGGTAATAATAATAAAAGAAAGTTAGGTATACATTAATTAAGGGATTGGTGAAGATAGGTTTTGAGTTTTTTTTAATTGACTGGTGAACTTCGTAATATTAAAATCATTGTTTAAAGCTGGTGTAAAACGGTCTGAATATAAAAGATTTATCGGTATATAATGAATTTATTACATTGAGTGTGAATTTTGATTCTAATACCAAATTTTGAAAAATTATGTTCTCATATTCTGAGTACGGCATAAAAAGAGAAATATTTTCTGTTGGCGGAAATATTTTTGATATGGGTCTATGTTCTTATTCCTAAAAGTTATGTGGCCTGCTAGTTCCGTACTAACAATTAATCCTGAAGGGGTATATTTATAAACGAGACGACTTTAATCATTCCAGCATGACAATTACTAGTTGTGTTCTTAAAATGTGCGTTAAGGCAGTTTGATTTTGATGTTAAAGATGTATAATGGTTATCGCAAGTGAAAAGTATCTGTTCCTGTTGACATGAATCACTGTCCAACTGATAGAAGCCTTCAGATGGCTTACAGACACATTTTGGAAGAATATATTTTAGATGTTTGTCTATTGTTATGTGGCCTAAATTCAAGATTCTGAGGACTTGTACTAAATTCGTGCTATGTATAATCGGAATTTCGAGTAAAAAGCTAATGTTGATTCAACTGGTTGTATTGCAATAAAGTCGGAGCGATTAATGAATAAAACAATGCTGTTTCTTGTCTGAATATGGTAATTTTCAAAATTGGATGATTTTTGAATAAATGATTGTGCTTGATGTATTTCTAAGATACGAAATGACGCTTTATTTTTAAGAACATCTCATATTAAAAGTAATATTTCTTGATGTGTCGAAATTTGATAAAAAGAGGTAACAGTCATCTGCTGAAAAATTGCCAATGAACAAAAATAGCGGTGCGTCTCATTTCTATTATTAATGAAAGCTTTCTTTAGTTCTACTAGAATATTGTGACTATTGTAACGTGTTTCTGAAGTTTCTTGATATTGACTGAATTTCAGATTGTAGAAGTTCTTGATTTCTTTCCATTTGCTGCACTGAATTTTCCAAGTGCTTCATATTAAACAAATTAAAGAAGGATAAACCTAATGTAACAGATCCGAAATGACAAAATATTGCATTTTGGTCTATGTGTAGAATAATAATCTTGAGTCTTGTCTCCGATAATCTTGAAAGAACATGGGAAGAATGATTCTATATCACCTTTAATTTTTCATCCAAATCTGGATATTATCGTAAAATTTGCTTGAATGCGCTACACTGTGTATCCGGTACTAATTTGTTGGAGATGTAAAAATGGATCAAAAATGGGATGTAAAGTTTTTTATCTTTCAACATTGTAATTGCATATTTGTGCAATAGTAATCCTGCAGATGTTGCAGAACTACTATGTTTTCTCCTAAGTCTATGTCTGACCATTCGTTATCGTCAATTGTTGAGGAGAAAATTGTTGGTGGTCAGTGAGTAAACCACTTGTATACGACTTATGAAAGACAAAGGCAAGTAGTATAGTGCGAAACACTAACTAACTTGTACTGGCCATCTTAACGGTGGTATTAATCTACGTGTAATAAAATTATAAGCATAACATTAATATGATAGTCTAAGTTGGAAAAAATGGGCTTTACATAAACTTAAATGGTGCCTGTGAGCATGCAGAGTGGATTAAGTTGTCTTTTAGGAGCTACTTGCGGTGGGGATGGAATTGTGTTAACCCTAATATTGGTCTTTGTCAGTCTTGTAATTCTTTGTGTTTCGATATCTTTGGTTCTGGTTTTGTCGTCGTACTGCAGCGGTAGTACAAATACCATATAAAAGCTATTAAAATCGTAAGAAGCTTGCTAGATGCGATGAAAATAATGGCGATTGATGAAATATTTATGGTTTATGATTCTCTAAATTATTCACCTAAAAGAACAGAAAAAATGTAAGTATAGACTGTGCTTAATGGAGTCTATATACACGAATTTTGAAAGAAAATTATGTGTACAATTTACTCTTATTTTTGGAGGTTGTATGTTATATTTTTTGTGGGTCTTTACAAATCATAGAGAAAAAAAAACATAACGTGTGGAAATTCTATAATTTTCTTGTTCAGCATCCAGTAGAAACAAGAGAAAAATAGAGAGAAAGAATATTAGTAGAGTAGTGCCCGAAATGTGATGTTTTGCTGCCGAGCTCTAAAGAGGTTCGATAAAAATAAAAGTAGAGATGAAGAAAATATGAGATTGTCGTTCTGTCTGAACGAATACTGGATGTCTAACACATAGTTGATATGTGTCGAGTTGCATGGCTTCTGTATTATGATGTTCCTGCACGTGATGTCATAAAGCGGTAATGATAGGAAATAATTACAAACTACTAAAACATTAATTGATCTAGAATATTCTTGATTTATTTTATTTTTTTCTTGAAGAGAAAGAAATTACCTGACTATAAAACTATATAAAGAAATTCTTATGATGTTTCCTATGAATGCATATAAAGTATTTATTCTGCACCGTTGAAATGTATATTATGTTGCCTACTCTAAGGAAACCGATGTTAAAATTTTATTGAATGTTTCAATGGTTATAAAAACTAATAGCTCTAATGATTAACTTTGAAGTATCGTAGTTTGCTTACTGGCTACCAAAATTGACTTCTTGCATTTGTAGACTGGTTTCATCATTGGCACTTTATATGCAAGTCATGAAATTTCTTGTAACTTACTATGAATAAACATTGTATTTAAAATGAAAGCGAAGTGTATCTTGAACAACTTTGTTAAAACTTGGATGACACATAATAAACTAACGTAAAATATATTTTTATTTGGCATTATTTAATATTTAATATGTAGTATTAATACTGTCGAAGAGTATGCTACTATCTTCTTCTTTTAAGCTTTGAATTTAGGAAAAAAAATCATTTATATTACGCTAATAAAATTGATTCGGTGTCTAACATGGTAATGCGTGAAGTATAATCTTAAGGAAATTAAATATTACATTTACTGCCAAAACTCGTGAATATCGGCCTATCTTAATCCTAAATATTCTCATATTGACTAGGTGAGATATGTACTATGAACTACGATTAGTATGGTTCTAGAGTTTTCCCCAAAGGTATGTACTATCCAATCTCATATACGTGAATAGAATTTGAACATTAAACGTGCAAAAATTTGCAATATATCACACCTTTAAACTGCCAAATTGTGTTTCATAAGTTGGTAATATTAAGGCGTACCTTTCAAGATAGATGATTCTATAACGAGCAGATGTCCAGAGCTCGTCAACATGTCGTCAATAATATGAAACTGCGTAATAGCATCCTCAAGTTATAGCCTCAAATATCTTAAGCAAAATTCGCTAGAGTTAACAATTCTCGTGCCTAATGGGATAAATAATTATTGGGATTCAAATTAATCTTGCTTTTCCTTATGGAATATCTTTAGATGAGCAACATCGAAAGGCTTTGACATTTTTGGAATCTCGCGTTTCGAAATTCAACAATGTAAGTGTTTCCGTGTTGTTGGAAATCACTTTACCTGGAACGTCGTAATATTCTGTAAATAAACGACTAGTGTTTAAAAAATGACAAATACTGAATCAAAACACCTTGACATGGCGAAAATTTGTACTTTTGCAACATTCTAGTTTTGTGTGCCTGAAATTCTATTCTCTAAATTCTGGGATGCGATGTCTCTAAGTTTCTTCATTAACGTTAGTCATTGTTAGTGGATTTGATTGGTGTAAGAAGTTTCTAAAACCGACTCAAAGACAATTTTGGTTGATATGCAAGTAGTAACATGAATGGTGATTCTCGTAAAGTGTTATGGGTATGGATGTTTAAATAGAAGACTGTAAGTGATATAAAATCGTCCCAACGTTTGTGGTTAGTTCTATCTACTGCTCGAAGAGCGAATTTGAGAGTTTGAATGTTTCTTTCAACTGCACCTATCATTCGATGTTTAGGTTCACAAAAGCGAGTTGAAATACCAAGATTGTTACAGCATTCTATAAACTTATGGGATGTGTGACTTGCGTGCCTATCTAAATAAATCAAATGCGGCGCTCCGTGTTTTCGAAGTATATTCTGTTCCAGAAATTTGATAAGTGTTTTGGAGTTTAAATTGCGAACCACCTTGGTGATCATAAAACGGGTTGAATTTTTAATACAAACTATGACAAACAGATTTTTGGAAACAGTTTCGTTGAGTTTACCACATTCGTCTATGTTAATACTGTAAAATGGTTCTGTTTTGGATAGTTTTGGTGTAATGGAATAAGGTTTTTGTATTGTTGTTAGCTATCTGACATATTAAACAGTTTTCAATTGCTTTTTTGATACAACGTATCAGGAATGTATACTCTATTTAAGAACATGTTAAATGTTCTTGTAAAGCCTTGATGTGTGGGTTCATGGAAAAATACAAAAACCTTGAAGCACTTTTGGTATAATAAGGTATTTTAAATATTTGCAAACTTATGGATGCGATACAGCTTGTTCTCTTTGCCCATGGAGTGTTTAGATAGTTTTATCAACCTCAGGGATGGGTTGGTAATTTTACATAGCTAATATCTATGAATATTTCCAAAATAAACATAATTTTTCTGTAATTCCGGTAGCTTTTCCAATCAATTATTGGTTTAAATCTTTCCATAGGTCAGTAAAAGCACATGACAAATGAATGTCAGTCTTTTGTTCTTCGTTGTTTTGATGATGTTCTGAATTGTCTGCATGGTCTAATTGTTCTACTTGATGTTTTTTTAGACCTACAGGGTGTGTAAAAATTGTCGGTTTCTTTTTGCTCTCAGTTGGAAAGCGTTCTGTTTTAACTTTGCAATTTACTTTTCGTGCAAAACTGTACCATTGCAGATTTGAATATGAATGGTATGGGCTGTAGTTGGCGCTGATATATTCCACGGTATGGATGTTTGCTGTTTTTGGTGCATCGCTGTCTCTTTTTGATATCTTAGTGGATATAATCTCAGTTATTTTTAGACATGTCAGTATAATGTGTAAGCGGGTCTGCGCGATTAGCCTTAGTAGGAATCAGTTTTAGGTCGAAGTCATACTCAGAGATGATTCAAAGTTTTCTCTAAACACGCGGGGAACGTTGAACTCTACGATTGTAAAAAAGTTCTATACGTGAGTCAGTTAGTATTTGAAACGTTTTCGCTAATAGATAGAAACTGAAGTTTTTAATTGCCTCAGCCAAAGCAAGAAATTCAAGAAGTTAAATTGATTTCGTTCTGTAAGGTTGAGCTATACGTTTAGAAAAGAATCCTACTGGTCTCCAATTTGAGTCTATTTTAGGGTCTTTGTGAGCATGACACAAAACTCACCATAGCTTTGGGTACTACTGTCAGTAAAAAAGCTTGTGAAATTTTGTACTCTAAATTGGCGAAGGATTGGAGCTGATGTTATTGCTTTCTTGAAATTTTCAAACGCTAATTGATGTTGTTTTTGAAATATGAATTTGGAATTTTTACGTGAAATTCGTATAGACAGCCTGAAATTTCTGCAAAGTGTAGTTTATATTTGATGCAATACACACACTAAAAATGAATGTATTTTTACTGAATTTATGACTTCGAAACTGCGTCAGTTTCACGAGAAGATAGCAATTGTTCAGCTTTACACATGTGGAATCCTAATGCAAGAATGTGGCGTTTCATAATTTCTGTACTTTGTAATGAAAATTTCATACCTCTAGCTCTGATACGCTGGAAAACAGTACGTAGTAAATCTTCCATTTCTTGTGGGTCATCACAACTAAGAATAACATAATCTAAATAGAATGCTAGCTTTTTATGACAAATGTCTGAAAGAGTAGCTGAATTTAGAGTATGCGTAATGGGAGGGATTGAGCCATACCTAGCCGGAGTCGAGTAAATTGGAACTGGGGTTGGCCTTGCAGGGTAAAAGCTGTAATGTTACGCGATTCTAGATGGAGTTTTAGCTGATAGAAAGCTCTCCTAAGGTCCATTTTAGTATAGTAAATACGGCCTAATAAACGTGAGACTATATGTGATGCTGGCTCCAAACTCGTGTGGAGATGAACTAAGGATTTATTTAAGAATATTAAATCAAGAAGAGGTTTTAAACTCCCATCTGGTTTCAAAAGCAATATACAGGGGTTGTTATAAACCGAATTACAAAGAGCGATAATATTCTCCTTTAAAGAACATTTAATCCACACCCTCTCGAAATGATTCTGGCACTGGATAATGTCTACAAAGAAAGCAACTTCAGTCCTTGTTAAGATCTTATACGAGAAGTCTTTTACTGTACCTATACGGTCTTCATTCAAAACAAAACAGTCTGCATAAGTACTGGTATAGTGTAAATCGCAGATGTGATCCCTAATGTGTTGAGAAGCTTCCGTCCCAACTTAAAAAAGATCTTTGGAAAAGAGTTTTCTGTATTTTTCTAAATTAATACGTTCTTCTTCTGTCATATTTGATTATTCTTCTACCGCTTGAATGAATTTGAATTCTGCCTCAGACATTTCACGAACATATTCGGCTTCAGCTAAAATAGCGTGACGTGGCAACACTATTTTCTCTTCAGTTGGGTTTATTATTTTTATAAAGTCAGGAGAAAGAACTGATCTAGGTACTAAAATCGGAAATTTATTTGCTACTTTAAAATCTGGTTCAAACGTAATTTCTTTGCGTGTGATCGGTTCAAACAAGTCTACTTGAACATAAGTCTCTCAACGTGGCCTAAGAGAAATCCTACGGTTATTAGCAAAATACGGTTGAAGACTATTTTCAATTTGGCTTAAGGCTAATTTTGTTAATTGTAGATTTACTACACTTTATTTTGACTTTATTGCACGTGGTATTCCGAAATGTTGAATCGTAAATATAAGTGACTTATAATCTATGTACGAATAATGGTCTTGAAGAAATTGACTTTCTAATAGTATTTTTGGTTGGAAATTTGAAATTAGCCAAATTTTATTTTGAATGTCTTTTTCGCTAACCAAATTGGAAGAATGACATATTCTTGGATTGTGTTTTGAGTTACACCTGAAACATAACGTATCGATTTTTTATTTTCTTAAGTAATACTTTCACACATTAGATTCAGTTGAGATGCCGTATCTAATATTGCATCGTGTTTTATACCTGAATATTCTACGGTAACTACTGGGATGGAATTGGTTATGAACAAGTCAGTACGTTGATGTTTTGTATGTGGCGGTTTCCAATTTTCAGCAGTTCTCTTCGTGTAAACCACTGCTTTTTGTTTAAATTTTCTTGTTCGGATACAAGAAAATCACGGTTATTATGATTTAGAAGCGTACATGTTGCTACCTAAGACTGATATCTTTGTGGTGCGTTTTGCCTATACCTTGAATTTGGTGGACGTCTAGAATTATATCTCCAGTTAGTCTGCCTGTCCCTGTTTTGATACTGCAGTGCGGATTGCCAACCTGTATTAGGATATTGGTAGTTGTAATTATGGCCTTCGTTCTGTGGTGCATAATTGTATTGCTGTTGAGATGGGTAAACTGTACGTTCGTGTTGTACAAAACAAGGGTTATTGTATATCTGCTGTTCTTGGTGCGGTGGGACTCTATAATTTAGCATCGCATAGCTGTAGCGATTGCGTGTGCGATTTTTTCTCCTATAGCAATTCAATGGTCCATAGTTATCATTTGATTTACATTGGCAATATGACTTGAAAATTAATTTGTTGAGATTGTCTTTGTTGGACTCGATTATACCAATTTTGCTTACTGTTAGTATTTGGTGTCCTAGAACTTGTTTGTAATTGCACACTCAGAGTTGTCTATTTTGTGTGAAGAGTTTGCATTTCTTCATCAACTGGTTCTTTTTTAATTTTATGATTTGGTTTTACATCTGTTTCCCTATCTGAATCTGGTTGGTTCTGAAGAAACACCCGTGCTACTTTCAGATGGAAAGGTTTGTATGGAATGATAACGCTTAAGGTTTTATGTTTATGCTGTTCGTTATGCATAGCCCGTATTTTTTTTGCACACGTACATGCCTGCTTCGATGTTGACTAATTCTTTATTTTTTCGTGAATTGTATTGAATCATTATTTTTAATACTCGTTCAATGTAATATGGGCGGAAACCTGATGTGAAAATATTAATATCCCGTATTTTCCGGGATTTCTTGATTGGAATTAATAATTAGGTTTTGCATGTCAAGTACGTAATTTGTGACTGTCTCGTTTACGTTGAGTTCTTTCCATTAAACGAACACCTACATCAGTCTTAGCTCCAGGACGCTTGAAGTGAGAGATCAACTTCTTTTAGAGTTCCTCAAGTGTTCCAGTATTCAAGGCATATTTCTGTTTCAATACGTCTACGCTGTCCCTGTCTTTACCTGTAAATAATCTTCGTATCAACTGTTTACATCTATCATCTGAGAATTCGTATGTTTGCTTTGCCAAACCTCAAAGCTACATAGAAATCTAGCTATATCGTCCGTTTTGGAGTTGCATCTAGGTAACGGATAACTACTGGGTAAGACTACCACTTTCGGCTCTCGGGTAGCCATATTGGGTTCCGGTTGTAAGTTAGAATCGGTTACGGGTTGAACTTCTGATTCACTTTGTGGTTGACGGGGTATTTCGGTACATTTAGGTTCTGCTTTTGGCTGATCTTGCGCTTTATGTGTAGAATTCAAAAAATATGAATGTAATATGAAACATAATTTGGCGCATTTGAAAATAGAGATTTAAAAATCTAAGATAAAATTGAAGCTGTACAATTTAATATTCGAGTCTTACGAACGTTCCATATTAATCAATGACGGCGCAAATGTTCAAGATAGTAAAATCTTATGTCGGTTTTGCAGTTTTAAGATTCTACAGCGATTAATAATAACAAAGGAAATATTTGATTTCATCACGTGGCAGAATTTTATTCTGACGGTCTAATGTGATCGAGATTTAACCTTGATGTAATATCTAAAATGATATCAAATTAGAATGTCGGGATTGTACTCTCGGTTATTGTAAATCCACCAGGACCCATTCAACAAGTACAGCGGGTATTCTGGACACTATTAGTTATCTATGATTATTGGGATATATCCTTGATTAATAGCAATTAATCTCGGCGCAATTCCCCCATGTGACAGCAGAGCTAGCCTCTTAATACTGCGTAAACAATGCGGTGGCGTAGCTAACAAAATAAAGGTAGCGAGAGGTGAAGAACACAACGTGCTCTTCGGGCTAGCTCAACTGATGTCATCTCTAAATAAAGGAAATGTTAAAATAAATTAAGAGATAGACACAGAATTCGTTTTAATTGGAATTTCGATACATAGCAAAAATATTTCGAAGTGATCATCAACTTTGTCAACTATAGTCTTAACTAGCGTAAGTCAGATACTGTTACACATACAAACATACCTATGAAACACAAATATATCTTATGAATATCTAACTCTAATAAACGTAACTCCATAATGCCCAAGCAGAGATTACAACAATAAAAACCATGTTATTAAAGAAATAAAACACGATATTCAATGTTTGATGGGAAATAAGGTCTGAACTAAAGATGGTTGTCTAAGAACTTCCAAATGATGGACGTTGGAAAAGAGTTATGGTGATTCTCGTTTGAAGTTGATAAACAGTAATAAAGATGTATTGCAGTTCGTAGTCGAATAATAATGTTTTAGGATAGCACTTCTTAACCAATTAAAGTTGTTAGAAGTAAAGTCCGTAAACGTAGAAAATAATCAGAGTTTATAGAAGTCTAAATTAGAAACTTTTGTAGATTATCAGTGATGTGCCAGAGGACCAAACAACTGTCCTAAAACTGATGTCGGACTGAGCTACAAGGTTAGGAAAGGATGGTTTTTTATACCACTTCATTTTAGGATTCCAGATGTCTCTACTCTTTTACTAAGCATGATATATATCATGTTTTAGGTATCGTGTAAAAGGACAAGTGGGAAGATTCCCAACATAAGAGGATGTTGGGGTCGGGAAATAACCTTCGTAATTTCTCATTAGTATTTACACATGCTCATCCTCGAAGAAAATACATAATAACTATTTTCAGAACTGATTCACTGTTCACTCACTTCACTTGAGAAACTTCTCTTGGAAGACTTCACATGAATGTCACATGTGACTTCACATGTTGACTCACTGAAGTTCTCATACTCATGAAACGTACTTTTCTTATGAATTCTAATTCTATGACGATAGCTGTTAACATCTTGGTGAGAAAGTGCGACCTTATTTCCCAGGACAATTCCCAGAAGTTGAGTTCACGCTGTGAATATAAATTAACAAGTTCTCTGCTATGGGAATTATTACGGAAACATTCCTATTAATATTACATCTGAGTGAATGTTTTAGTTGATGATTCGAGCTACGAATTCCCTGTAATATGTCTCTTAAGTCATTCCGTAAATTGAAGTCTAAAATAAAATACAAAAATCGTTACTTACGAGAAACATTAAAATGACAAAGAAATATTATTGTGTACATATTATTTGGGTTAGCCAAATAATAATGCCACAGTATAATAATGCCATAACTACCACCGTACATGGAAAATGTTTTGTGTGAAAGAACTAGTATATCTGCTCTTTGATGGGCTGTAATGAATGTTGTCTGTCACGTGCAGACGAAGCAGCAAGTCCTTTAAAGTTGAAATACATTTTTTTTTAAATAATTTCCTCTAAAACAGTTTTGTAGCCAATAAAGTGTTTAGGATCGGGCGAAGCTCCATGACAGAGGAGCAAACGCACTTGGATGTGGTAATTTTTGACGACAAGTACTTGTTTAGACGGTACCACAAAGAAGTCATGGGTGTGTGTGGCGGAAACTAGGTGAACTAGCGCCTTTCCCCGGAGGTTGGGGATAGATGTTCGCTACCTAAATACATGGTATCAAATAAGACAGCTTTTATTGTTTAGAAACTCATTTCTTTGAACTATTCCTCTTGAACATACAAGGACAGTCGAGATAAGTGTTCAATCAATTTTAAATGTCATGTATGACCTTCAGGTAACTATGGGTGAAGCTGGAATAGGAGTGGGGTGAGGATGTAGAAAACAAATCCACCAGAGCCTATTTTTGAAGTACCACCTCAGCATTATCCTTGTGTTACTGATGATAGCCTGGATAAACCTCAGTCAGGGTGGCTGCTGTGGGAATAGAACCCAAGACCTATGGAATCCTCTACTAACTGAGCCACGGTTGATGCGTGCATGTTCAGTAGAATGTATGCCGCACGTTAAAGAACATGTTTAAAATAATGTATGCCGCATTATCTCATCTCGAACAAAACAATGTATTTGCTGAATTAGATTGATGTATCATTCATTATCAAATGAGGGAGAAAAATCTGCTCTTTCAGGCAGATGTCGTAAAGGTAGAAAATATTTCTGGAAGTTGTACTTGTTCAGGTATTTTAGTCTTATTATATACAATGTAGCCATGAAGTTTGTCTTTTCAATCTCGTTATTTTTGTCTTAAATCTTATGCTTATACTGCATACAATGCTTACAATACATACAATGCTTATGTATTAAGCATCTTCTCCCAAAATGAGTGTCTCTCTTAAACTGGTTTCAATTTTGAGTTTTATTTATGGCCTTCAGGCATCTAAGGATCAAGCCGGGATGTACGAGCAGAAAGGATTTGAGAAGGTGTCGGCCAGGGCTTATGCTGAAGGTGCCATCCCGGCATTTGCCTGGTGTCACAGAAAAATAACTGGAAAAAGCCTCAGTCAAGATGGTCGGCCTCTGGGGTCGAACCCATGACCTCCCGAATGCTACGCCATCGCTCTACCACTGAGCTACGGCCGGCTTTTAAACTGATACGTGGGATGAGATGCACAATTTGAAATGTTAGTTTAAAGGCCCAGATATTCGTTGTGCATATATGTAGCTTTACGTAGCTCTGCCAGTAAGAGCATGAAAATTCAATATATATTTGTTCAACTTTTTGCTATTCATTTTCTTTTAATTACCCCACAATGCCTGCAACAACAAAACGTCTGGCCTCTTCTCTCAATCCACCATATACTCATTTAAGACCCAAATAATATTTTTTTAAATATAAGAAAATGTTCACTTTTCTTTCACGCTAATAAAAGGTAAATAAAAAAATCATGACTGTATTAAATTAACTTATTTTAACTCTGAACTTCGCAGATTAAAATCGACATTTGACACTTTATCTTCGATACATTCTAAACGCACGTAGAAACCTGAAATCATTTGAGAAGATAATTAATAATTGAAGCTTGAAAAGATTGCAAATGACAAAATATCTGAACCTTACAACAACTAGAAATATAAATTTTGGACTTATATATGTTACAGAATTACTTGTTTAATAGCTTGATAGGTTACTGTTGAAAATAATTTAAAAATTCTCCAAGAAAAATGAACTTTACAAATTTCTCTCGAAAGTGCTGAGCATGTCAGAAACCCTGACTCATAAAACGAGGGATTCCAAAACTAAATCCAATATATATATGCTGTAACTGCTATAGAGTTGTACCTCAACATTTGTGAAAACTGTTGTCACTTTCATTGATACTTCAGTTTCCTGATGGTTTAGGGAACTAACAACGAAACCTGGTATAGTCTATTAAACATAGCCAATTACATAGCCAAAAATGAATGTAAAACCGTAGCAAATAAAACAAACGGATTTTGTAACTATTCTGCTGCTTTCAGGCTTTAAAATTTCAGTGTTTATTTTCAATTTGGTAAGCATTCCAAGTTATCTTTGTCCTTATGCCTAAAAGAAAGGAAACAAAAAAAATAGTATCTCCAACCGTAGAGCATCCTCGGTTTGTACAACAAACGTGTTTATAATATGGTTGACGTTCATTCTATATCATGTTTAAAGACAGACTAACAAACAGAAAAAAATAAACCTCAATCAAATCATTATCTTGTAAAAAAAGAGGGTGGGAATAAATAACATAAATTGACAGACTCTCAGTGTAAATGAAATTGAGTAGGTATTGTTGACTGTGGTTTGCATACAGTCTGTCTACTTTAACATGCTATTGTCCCATTGTTTCTCTTATCCCAACTTACCCTATTCCTCCATTGGGGCATGAGATATGTGCGGGCAAAATTCCCATCACGTGCAGACGAGCCCATAAAGCAAACACGAATTTCCACTTCACATACGAGCATGATGGGAATATGTGCAGAGATAGATCTCGATGCACACAGAGGGAGAGATGTATACAAGGTATATTTTTTTCTATCTCTTGATGAAAAGAAATTGAACGATCCTTTTTATCATTATTTTTTTGTTATATCTTCCTTTAAATGTTATGGCAGATAATAAAAAATGAATGGAACATTTTAACGACTGCTAAAACTTTTTATGTAAACATTGAACATACACATTAATAGGTATAGGTTCATTGCCATTCAGCAGTTCAGTCTTGATATTTTATCTTTATTATTTATTTGAGTCTGAACATGGATAGGTACCCAGGTAAGTCTTATCTCCTTGCTTTGGAGAAGAGCGTGTGTGGAAGGGAAGAGTTAGATATCTCGTTTCTAGTAAGCTCTGGATTGCTGCTTACTTCAAAAAACTAATTGATATTTTGTTCGTTTCACATTTTTACTGAATGTAAGTAAGGCAAGCAATGTAACAATAGTTGTAATCTGTTTTATATAAATAACATGCTGTTACAAAAATTTATATTCTGATGTTAAGCGAAGAGTAGTTGTCGATAACGAAACGATGACGTGCCTCAACATAGATTCGTAGCTTGAGACCATGTGCCCCGTTTAATTTGTACATGTACAAAAAACAAAAACAAGTTCCAGGGAACTTTCACCTTGCCTTTGAAAGACAAATATACATTTCACGTGGTCCTGGATGTAAGAATAAGTTTTATCAACAAAAACACAATGACGTTTAATGAACTCATGTATGCTCGATTTAATTTAAAAAATATGAATGAAAGGAATATCATTCAGCAGAATCATTCGTAGAACAGTTTCAAGATAGATAGACAAATGCATCGCTTCCCGAAAATAAACCTAGAAAGCATAGTTTACTAATTGCTGAAATAAAAATTCCATCCTTCATACTTAATAAAACAGTATTAAGAATTCAAGTACTCTAATATTACCTTTACAAAGTTGTATCTAACTAATACCTACTCTGTATTACTTCAAATCACGTCAAAGACTGGATATCTTTTCCAGAAGAATTTTATTTATAATTATTTGTCATAAAAACACTTTGTACTGTCACAGGTATTGGTTTCAATTAGAGCGGTTTAGTAACATATGTTTATTTCTACACAATTGTTTAAACCAACAGGTCAACTGTTGTTAACACATTCATATATGTGACGCTGAGTGAAAATGATGAATTACGAATTATTTTTTAACAGTCACATTACCATTACATTATTGCAATTTCACATTTGTTAAGTTTACAGAAAAAATATGAAAAAAATATACTTGGTTTGTTAGCCGAAACTATAAGATAGATTTTTTTAAAATTCTAGTTTGACTTTAGCCTGCCTTTCCAACTTTAAACGCCATATTAGAAAGCAATAAATATAAAAACAGTTGAGCGATCTAATAAAACTTTATTCTCGATTAGAGAGTTTTAAAGAACAATTTCTTCCATTGTTTCCCAAAATTGATTATATTTAACCAACTTTATTTATAAAAATAATTAACTTTTAAAGACATATTTTTCTTAAACAATTCGTACTGAAAAATAAAAAAAAAAAAAATTTTATGCATGACTAAAAACAAAAGAATGGAGCACTCTTTCATATACAGTCACTTTCTAAATTCTTGAATTGGAGCGCCACATGCTTTTCTATTTAGTCATGCATAAACAAATTTATTTTTAACTATTTAGTACGAATTGTTATAGAAAAGTATGTCTTTAAAATGTGTTTATTATTTTTTTTACCTCAATTCTAAAGTATTCTACAACCAGCCAAACGCCACAGCGTTGTAGACTAGTATTTATGGGTAATATTAAATATAAATATTAAAATATGCTTTTAAAATATATAAATATATAGAAATATATGAAAGTATCAAGTGAATATTGTATTGCCACCCGACGTACGTCGCTGTGCAAATTTTTATCATTGTATATAATTATGGAAAATATACTTGGTTTATTAGCCGAAACTAAAACAGAGATTTTTTTCCAAAATGGTATTTTGACTCTAGCCTGCGTTCCCAACTTTAACCGCTGGATTATATAGAAATGAAAATAAAAACAATTGAGCGAGGTTGTAAAACTTTATTCTCGATTGGAAAGTTTTCAAGAACAATTACTTCCATTGTTACTCACTGTTAATGATATTGAACCAACTACATTAAAAAGACTAAACTTAATAGTAGTTCATGGCTTTAAGCTCCAACAGAACACACTATGTCAGATAACGTTGCCTGTAATGTAATATTTTCTGTTGCAAATCTCTTAGGAAACAGATGTTTTACTGGAACATTCTCTCTTAGTTGTTTATGTATTATAGCTCAAACGTTTTGCGAATTCAGTATTCACATACGCAATGTTGTCGTTTGCTTAGTTTTTTTTCTCTCCTGCCGTTTGCGTCTAAAGTTGCAATTTCTTTTGGCCAGCATTATAAAATGTAGTTTGTGCTAGCTGAACCTATACTGAAGATGTGTAAACAAATACATAATGCAAACACTGGTTTTAAAATCCACAAAACTTGGAAGGTAATTTCCAAACCATATAAATAGAAGAACCTAATTCTTGAATAAAATCTCGTACAACCAACACTACCAATAAATTCAGGTATTTCACCTCCCAGTTACGGTTTTTGAGAAATGTTTAGGAAATTGAAAGAATGAAGTTTGAACAAATTGCGACACTCTTTTCTTACTACCTTTTCCCTCACACATAAAGTATTTGCAGGAAGAGATAGGGAGGAGGCTAGCGAGGGAGGAAGATCGTACGGAAAACAGTATTTAAAAAAGTATTGACATGGTATATTTTCTGTTAACTAATCATTTGATGTAACGAAGATAATTAGTTTGAGCTTTGTTCTTTTGGGAGATTAATACTTTGTCTTTCTTTTTGTATCTGATAGGACACTATTAACAAGATTAAAGGAGTTTCCAAACAAATGAAGCAATGCAAGCAGCTTCTCTGTTGAAGAAACGATTATATCCTAGAATGTTCTGCAACCCTTCTTTCTCCACAACAATTTTGGCTGCATAGCGGCGAGGCGTATAAGAATTCTTATGACCACTCATCGCGTGTAAAGTTGGCAGACGTTCAGCTTTCAAATCTAAAAGAAATTGTGCTAAAGCATCAAGAAATAACAGAAATATTTAAATGAAAGGTTTTCGAGTTTCTGGATGGAAAGTATGTGAAAATTAAGAAATAAATTATTTGATTTAACACATATTGTCAGTTCACTGCATCACAGGATTTATTATCAGGAAGCTAACCTGTTTTAGGTGCACGAGTGGTAACATAGATCTCATAATAACCTAGATTGATCATGGTTCCGTATTCATGAGTGCGCTAGTAGCAAGAGATTTTGAATTCTGCGGCCAGATAGCGCTAGTGCTTCTTTCTGCCGCTGTGGAATTCTACTAGATGGCTCTGCATGTCAACTTGCTGTAGAGAGCTTGGATTATAAGTGAAAGAGAAACGCAGAATTCGACGCCATTGTATGCTCACGCAGTCCGATTTGTCTGTAGTAGGCGCAGCAGAAGAAATAAAACTTACGTTAAGTTCCGAAGTTTCAAATGAAAGAATTGACAATTTATTGCACGAATAGTTTAGTTCAGAGGATAAACAACATGGATAGACTCATAAATAACGAATTAAACAGTATTAAAATAACTGTTTTGCAGTGGTTGTTTCAGGGGGGGGGTATCCGGGGGTATTACCTCCAGAGTGAGTTAATCATTTCCAGTGTTTCTTTCAGGATTTTTTCCGGGGGGATCTCTCAATTCTTTAGAAGGAATGAAAGCGGAGAGATTACAAACACTCTCGTAGGTGCTACACACCACGGCGGGTAGCAATAGGAGGCGGTATAGCCTCCTCAGCAAACGAAGAAAAAAAAATCTGGAAGAGATATGGAATATAGAAAGGAATTCGAGAAACATGTGGATCATGTTCACAGTAAATCAATTAACGAATTTAGTATTATGTAAAAAAGATAAAGAAATATTCACTGACCAAAGCTGCTAGAGGAGAGACGTATTAGATTTCCCGGCTGAAGAGACAACTGAGTCGAAATAGTGTGGCCCCTATCCTGGGACACTGTCTGTTGCGGTATCCACGTTGGTGAAAGATTAACACTGTATTTTTTAATACTAGTGTTAAAAATCTGCACATAAAGCGAAATTTGTACTTCTTAGTACAAGCCTGAGAGATAGCACTGTACTTCTGAGTAGAAGAAAACATTCTGCACACATGGAAGCTGAGAAAAACCAGGACATCCTCTTCATGGAGGAAGAAATATCCATGGACTTGCCGGATTGGGCGGACATTATGGGAGACAAGCAGGACCCACCAGCTGAAGGAGAGAAGCAGGGACCAAGCAGGGGCTCACAAGGGAACCCCTCCAACACAAGCCTCCAGCAACTTAGCAGGGGCGTAGCCGGTACCCCTCGGTCTAACTTCAGGTTGAGAGGTGGCCGGGAAGAGAGTTTCAAACTATTGCGCAAGCTTATTTACAAAAAACACCTTGCGCAACACTACGAGGCCTGTATCAAGAAGGGCATCAGAGAAAACAAAAGGGTAATCCAACTGCAAAAACCGGACCTGAACCTAGTAGAATACACCAAAGCGCCCGAGAACTTCGAGCGGAGAATAAAAGAAATACTGGCAGGAGCCGAACAGAAAATAAATGAGGAAGTGGTCATACACTACCAACAATTAACACCGAAGCTGGAAGAAGAATGGGACATTGCATTGGAGGAGTGCAAAACAAGATTTGGCCCAGAAGCCACAAAGGAAGTTGTCCAAAGGGCAAAAAGCGTGCCGACAGACTTCCTGAAGAAGAAACTTCAGACCATGGAGAGTGAGGGACCAGAGGAACCCAACCAAAAGAGGACAAGAACACCACTGAGGGAGAAGCAGACACCCCAGAGAAGAAACTCCAGAAGGGACTCAATGGAAGACCTGTTGGACTTCTTAAAAAACTTGAGGAAGTAAAAAGAATGACAAAAAAACAAAACAAAAACAAAGGCTCTTTTCAGGGCCGCCAAATATTATAGAAAAACGAAAATACTTTACCTTTAATAACTTATATGATTGAAAATAAAGACAACAAAATCCCACCAAACTCTAACCCTGAAAAGAAAATTGATCCTACTCCTCACAGAAACTACGAGGATATAAAAAATAACAATAAAATTGAAAACATTGACGTATTGAACACGAAACCTCCCCAACTAAAACCCAACTCTTGTACTGATAAGAATAGCTACCCTATCTGTACCGTAGAGAGAAATACCAGACAAATGGAAACTGGAAACAAAAAAAGAAAAGTAGACCCACAAGGAAAAATAAAAAAAGAAGGGAAGATAAAAGATCTCTGATACACAATTTAACAAACATAGAGCTATCAAAACATGAAATACAAGTATTGGAAAAGGGGCTATCATTTTGCCCCACACCTAAACCTGACAAAAAGGCCCTTACTAGGACCATTAGAAACCTAAGATACAACCTAGATAGAAAGCACCAGAGGGCGGTGGCCCTGAAACCCACACAAGTAACCAACCACAGAACGGCTCTCCCACCTAAAAAGAGGATCAACCTTGAACCTGATTTACCGTTACACTGCTTAGTGGAACACACTGGACAACTGCAATAAGGAATACTAAAACTCCTGCAGAAAGGAACCAAGCCAAACCTGACTATGGCACAAAGGCAAGCCATAAAAACAATCAAAGATAAAAAAGAAGTTATCATTAAACCCACAGACAAATCTGGAGGCCTAGTACTCATGAACAAAGTTGATTATAAAAAAGAAGCATTATTACAACTGGAGAACAAAACCAACTTCAGAGAAATTTTCCAAAATGATGAGAAACTAAAAAGAATGATAGAAAAAAAGATAAGATTTTTTGAAAACGAATTATTAGTGCAGGAGTGTTGGAACGTTACCACTTGAGGAGACTAACGAACCCAAAAGCCACACTAGCCAAGTTCTATATCCTACCGAAAATACATAAACCAATAAGACCGGAAACCAATCTTCCACCAGGAAGGCCCATAGTGTCAGCTTGCAATGGGCCCACGAGAAACCTTGACAAATTCTTAACACACTTAATTATGAAACTCTTACCAACGTTACCAGAATGGCTAAGAGACACACCAGACTTCTTACAAAGGATAAGAAAGATAAAAGGAATAAAAACTTCAGACATTCTTTACACAACTGATATAAAAAACTTATATCCGAGCATTGACAGCAAAAGAGGCATTAACCTAGTCACAGAATACTATACATCCAAATATGAATGGCTACTAACAGCCTGTGAGGAGGAAATACTGAAGCCACCTCCCCCCCAACTACTACGCAGGGGCCTGGAAATTCTGATGTACAATAACTACATCAGATTTGGTGACAGAATATTCCTCGAAAAGAAAGGTACAGCTACCGGAGCCTCGGTATCTGTAGCCTATGCCAACATATATGTGCATTCAGAACTAGCACACACACATAAAGGTCCTGTACTACCTTTATTTGAATATAGATTTGTGGATGACGTGGTCGGATGCTTTCCCGGCACAACAAAACAACTTGAAACCTATATAGAAAATGTACACAAGAATACTGGCAAATTGGAATTCACCCTGGAATGGAACAAAACGAAAATAAACTTTCTGGACGTAACAGTTAAGAAAAGAGCAAGTGGGCGACTGGAAACAGACGTCTACTACAAACCGACAACGAGACACGAATTCTTAGAGGCCAGCTCGGCCCACCCAACTTCATTAATAAACTCACTGGTCAAAAGTCAAGGTTTGAGATTAATTAGAATTATAGACAACAAACAGAAGCTGAAAAAGAGACTGATGGAAATGGGAAGGAACTTCCAAAACAGAGGATATAAGAAAAATATGGTCAAATCTACACTAACGAAACTTCTCGAACAGACAACCAGAAAAGAAACAAAATAAACAAAAAGGAAATAGAATAATTTTTCCTCTCACTTACCATCCTAACTATGAAAACAAAATTAGAAAACTAGTGCAAAAGTTTTGGAACAATATCGAAAGAGAATATAGCAAAGAGAACTGGTGGACCAGAATGCCACAAGAAACACCAATGTTAGCCTACAGAAGACCCCACAATTTGAGACGGATGCTGAGCAAGGCAGCTTTCTCATAGACGAGAACCCAGAAAAAAAGTGACCCAAAGAATTAGAAATGGACCCCCCCCCCTTTCTTTTGAAAAAATAAACCACACACATTAAATTGTTGAGCATTAAATGGTATTATTCCAATATATAACAGAGCCTACTTAGGACTGAATTCTTAAACAAACCAGAACAAAAAACTAACACCGACCGAATGCTGGGTTGGTACACACAAATAAGGCCATGAACACATGGTAGTCTAGCTCCATACGAACCACAAAATTGAAACTCCAGGACCCAGCAAAGGGCCAAACAATAACAAACCTAAGAATGGATCCCCCCACCCCTTTTATGGGAGACAAACTTCAAACTGGCAAAGGAAGTACCCCTTTAAAAAGAATAGCACCAACCTTGGCAACACTAGTGACATTACATAATAACAATAATAATAATAATAACGATAATAACAAAATAATGACCACCAAGACTGCCTTACACAAGGGAGGCAATCATAACATACGGAACGATTGACCAAAACCAAATTACCTAAACGGAAAGGGCCAAACATTCCCACCAATAGTACATGAATAATTGTCATTACTATTAATAAATTATAAGAATATAAGTAATTACAACAAAACAACTGCTTGAACAATATACAGACCTACAATATCAGACCGAAATAACAATACGCAAGCGACCGTATAGGAATAGAAACCAAATAACAATAATAAATAACAATAATGATAATAACAACCAGGGTATAGAACGAACCCAGGACCTTCCAAATACTACCCACTTTGTGGTCCCCCTGATTGATAAACTATTTTGGAAACAATAGAACCAGAGACACAGAACTGAATGAACTATATTAATAACAAACTAACTGATGCATTATTTAGGGAAAGTGATAGAAACATTCCAAACATTCCGGTTGAGAGAGTCAAATCACATTGGGACACACATGCCTAAGGGTTATTAAAACTCTTAAAACTGATTGAGTACCACATGCACTGCAAATGGGGAACAAACGGAAATCCGGAACCCGGCACAGCCAGAGGACAGACACACACGGAGTAGAAATAGAAGTTTGACTTATTGTCAAAATCTCACAAGAGAGAAAAGAAGAGGAAAAGAAAGAAGCAAAAATGAGGGAAGAAGGAGAGAACAATGAAACTACCCAAAAGAGAGCCCATATAACTATGGATAATGAGCAGCTAGTGCGTAAAGAAGGACCGGGCTCCGGGCCTCACATTAACCATAAAACAGATTGAAACAACCACTGCAAAACAGTTATTTTAATACTGTTTAATTCGTTATTTATGAGTCTATCCATGTTGTTTATCCTCTGAACTAAACTATTCGTGCAATAAATTGTCAATTCTTTCATTTGAAACTTCGGAACTTAACGTAAATTTTATTTCTTCTGCTGCGCCTACTACAGACAAATCGGACTGCGTGAGCATACAATGGCGTCGAATTCTGCGTTTTTCTTTCACTTATAATCCAAGCTCTCTACAGCAAGTTGACATGCAGAACCATCTAGTAGAATTCCACAGCGGCAGAAAATAGCATTAGCGCTATCTGGCCGCAGAATTCAAAATCTCTTGCTACTAGCGCACTCATGAATACGGAACCATGATCAATATAGGTTATTATGAGATCTATGGTGGTAATCAGTATAGCTGAAATGTATGTTACACAGTTTATTGTTGCTTAGTTACACAGCTGTTGCCAGAAGATTTTGGTACACGGGCACGCACAAGCAGATAGACAGATAAACTAAATAATTAGATATGCCAACGTTTTCATATGTTTTCTAATGTGTGAGGCAATGAATAAATAAATTTTAAATTCAAATCAATTGTAATTATACCTTTGAGATACAAACTTTTGCATTAACAAGACACTTCTGTAATGAGTTGGGTTATATTATGCGCGCTCTGAGCTTCGTACACTTTTAACAAAGACATTTTAAATTCAACTCACGGGATAATGAGATAGAAAGTTTCATCGTTTCTTCAAATCATTGATACCTTTATATGCTTGCTGTCTATTGGAGATATTGGAGCTTGAAGATATCAATAATTTCAAGAATTACAGAAAATATGCCTAGAAATATCCCCGGGATCAAAATTGGAGCGCAAGAATATTTTGAAGTTATACTTCAATCATTTTACCGATTATCTCCGCAAAATTTTGTTCAAATCAAAACGGTTTGGGTCAAATTTAAATATTTTGTAGCGTTTTGTTGGGGCACTGCAAGTATGATTCCTTTAATTTCAACTAATCATAAACTAAAACAGAAGAGCGCGCGTCTCCAGCTTTGGGTTTTCAAAAAAAAAATGCTGGGGTTATTTCGCCTTTACGAACATGAAAATTGGTTTCGATTTTAAACACAATCATTACTCTTTTAAACTATTTAATAGTTAATAATCTAAACACATATTTCAAATTTTATTTTATTGCAACTCACTTCACATATCTATTATTAGTATTATAGTAACACAGAATAATATCACATATTCTTTAAATTAAATGTTTAAATATTTTCACAGAATAAAATTACAATTAATTTTATCTTATACGATCAGAAAAAACGTGATCTATGATCAGAATAAATTATGTGCGTATATCAAACAGTAGGCTACTTGCTCAATGCTAGTTGCTCAGAAATGTTGGACACTAACTTTCACAAAATGTGTCTGATATGAATACATTGAACGTTTAGTGACCTTGCAAAAATATTAAGAGATAAAGATAACTTTATCTTACCTTAATTATATATCAACGTTATTCGATAAAGACAATTTTGAATTCATTGATAACAGCTGCCATCTGTGTAGCACATTCAAATTCATATAAAGCAATGGAAAATTTAATTTTAATATGATTAACCATCATCCTTTTCATTAGTTCTTGTTAGAATGAAAATAAAGAATAATTTGATTCGGAATTCAAATAGGCTACAAATCAACATCATATTTCTTTATAATTGAAATATAGATTAAATAGAAATCGCCAGGTTTGTTGTATTAACATTTTACACATTGCAACTCAATAATAATAACAATGAACCGAAATTTTATTGAAATGAATTTTATTCCGTATTACATCTAAAGAGAAATGGTTTGTAGCCATGAAAAATGTATAATACATTATTTAATAATCAAAACAGTAGAGAAATATTCGCAGTCGTAATGTATACAAATATCTCCAAACAAATATCTCAAAAATAGTTTATAAATACAAAGCATATTACAACACATTCATAAATTCTCATGTAATGCTATAAATATTATTTATTTTTATAATGATAAGAATTTAATTTAATATCTTTATTAGAGTGCTATAAACAGTACAATTCCAATATAGCACTGCAAAATAAGGATTCATATTGGTTACAAAAGTAAAGAATTGGATACATAATAACAAAGAAAATTAAATCAAAAGTCAGAGTTGTTGAATAAAAAAAATTAAAAAAGAGATTTAATAACTACAATACCAATTTAAATTGGGTTATCTAGTACGTGTTTATCAAGTACAAAATTGCGAAATAAATACAGAACACAATGACAAATGTGGAAGTGGGTTACTATTGGTTATAATAATAATAATCACCTATTTTCTATCCACTGCTGGATGAAGCCCTTCCCTTTTTCACATATCTTGATCTGCTGCTATCCTCATCCAAGTAACTCCTCAAAAATGATTGATTTCATCATTTTTTACAATAATAATAAAAATATTGCTTTTGTGAGAGAAAAATGTACATGCCATGTGAGCTTTGTGGTGGACAAGCACCAAGTGCGTAGTTTTCTTTCGACGTGCTCCCACATCCAAACACTTCATTTCACCAATTCATCCCATCCCCATTATCCATCTGCCTGAGACAAATCTGCCTAAGGTCTCAAAACTTAAATTTAAAATAAAAAAAAAACAACATATATATGGTCAAATTTCTGATTGATTATTTGCATCGAACTGAAAATAGTATTAAGTTAGTAGATGAAAATAGAGAGAATGTCGCCTTTTTAACCGTACGTGGAGAGTACATACTTGGTTTCAATACTAAGAATATAAACGAAACTTATTTCGGAAACTGATATCCAGTATAGAAAAACACATTTAACTGTTATAAAAGTAAAGACACGGAAATCATAAGAATGGAATTCCAGATAAACGATGAAAGAAAATAATAGGTATAAATAACACAAAGCATGAATTGTATTGTTGTAGGTTGAATACACAGGTATAGATACAAAGACGTTTAAATAAAGAAGGATAGACAAAATACATCATATGAGTTATATGATTTCGTGGTAATAGCATCAGAATATGATTTTTTTTACATTTTCATTTCAAACTTGGGAAAATATTATATATCGGGTGCCCGATCTCTTCGGATACAGACCATATTTACAATCAATTTCTGCTGGGCCTACTGACTGCTTAGTGATTTCATTTTTAATGTTTAATACTAATGCAATCAATATAATTATATTTATGGCAAAAACATTGCATGAAATTATTGTGTGGTTACACTTGAAGCAAATCAATACATGTATTTATAAGGAGTAAAGATAACATCCGCACCTCTTTGTTTCGTTACAACAAAGAATATAATTAACTAGATTGCTGTAATATGAATTATTGAGTTTTTCATAGTATAGACAAAGAATTTTCCCAGAGAACACACTCTACACACATTTAAAAAAAATTCGAGCGGAACTTCTTTTGTTCGGCACATTTTTTTAGATAACTTTACAGATAAAATAAAGGCAATGTTTTTGACAAGCAAAGTGTATTTGATTCTAGTACCTAAATGTTTCATAAACTTACCTAGAAAAAATTCAAATTAGAGTGCACGTAATCTAAATAAGTTGTATTAGCCAATACGGACAGAGTTATGCTTATGCGCAATTGCACAGTGCAAGAGGCTCTAGCTAATGTTGACACTGTCACTTCATCTGGAAGCTAATTTTATCTAGATTTGGTAAGGTTCGCCCTAATTAAATAGTTTGATTACAAAATCTACACACAATGTAAATGTTTCTGATATAATGATACATTACATCATGATATAAGTACATTTTTCTGCTTGAAACGAAGAAGAAAATATTGTATAAGACAAATATTTCTGGATGACTAGGTAGCTTGAAGGGGGAGAACTCGGGGAGGAAGTAAGTAACATGGAAAATGAAAAGGGTGATGTGCGTCACTGGAATAAGTCCAATATCTTTGTGTAACATGAGAAACTACCTTCTTTATTCTTTTCTTTCCTTTTATACGTATTCTTTCCTTCTATATGTATTCTTTTCTTCTGATGATGAAAGCCTTTTGAGTTTTTCACACAGGCTTACAAAAGGAGAAAATCTTTTTTTGTCAGGCTGCTTTGATGTCAAATGTAGTGATGGACTTTACCGAAAAAGGAACACAATAGAAAAAACAAGCTTTAGTACCACAAAGAAAGTAACGGAAAAGTAAATAAAATAAACTCGTAAAGGTAAAGCAAAGGATATCGAGGATAAAAACGTAATGATATCTACGTCATATCGTTTCATTCAACAGGACTTAAACCAGTTTCATCATTAAGGAAAATTCTTATAAAACTACATTTTCGAATACCTTGAAATTCACCATTTTCGTAAATGTTTCAAATTACGAGAAAATATTACGAGAAAGGACTTTAAAACTCAGAGCTTCATTTGATCCAGGCAGGATCATCCAGGCAGAAGATCAGAAAACAAATATAACCAGTAAGATTCACATCTGGTAAACATACAAAAAAAATTAAATAAATGGTGAGCCAACCACATCTTGGTAATTTCACATGGAATGACCCTATGTGATCATATAAGAGACATATGGCAAAGCATAGCATCGTTCTACGAAACCTAACTACACAGTGCGACAGTACAAATCTATACTTCCTATGAAAGGATTACATCTACCTGCACGAAAACTTATCTTAGCAAGACGGGTAAGAGTAATAATTCCCGCTGATCACAGCTACATTTTCACATATATAAACCGAATAATACATTCATAAAGAAGTCAAAGCTGTGAGTAGAAGATGCGCTATCAAACTCAATTATCTGATGTCAACATGCATATCATCCTTCGTAAACTGTAAAATTATCTTTCCACTGACGTCCAGAAATTTCACAATATTGCTTTTGTCTACAGGTTGTTAACTTTTCCTCTGAACTCGCGGAAGATTGGCCAAAAAAATTAAGACATATTTTTGGTTTTTATATTGATTGAAAAGTAGGACATTCCAACTATAGCAACTAAATTGTATAAAATAATACTCTTCCGTTACACATTTAATACCCATCCTTCCCCCTTCAATTTACACCCTCCATTCCAAAAGAAACCGAACGTTTTAAAAAAACAAAAAAACAATGTACATTTTGGAACAAATCATTTTTATTAATCAATGTATTCCCCTTCTGCATCGATACACATATTTGCACGCTCCAACAAGTTGTCAAACGACTTCTCCATGTCCTTTATTGGAATGGTCTTTAGGACGGCAGTCGTCGCCTTCTCAATGGCTTCAATCGATGCGTGCCACTTTCCTTTCATCGCCAAATGCAGTTTCGGGAACAGATAGAAATCGCACGGAGCGAGATCTGGTGAATAGGGCGGATGATGCAAACGAATAATGTGATTTTTGACCAAAAATTCAGTTACAAGTCGCGAACGATGTGATGGTGCATTATCGTCCAAAAGAGTCCAACTGCCGATTTCTCGATATTCGGGCCGAATACGACGAATTCTTGCCAGCAAACGCTTCATGACGCCCAAGTAAAACTCTCCAGTGACTGTCTGGCCGGGCTGAACAAATTCTTTGTGGATAATTCCTTTTGAATCGTAAAAACAAATCAGCATCACCTTAGCTTTTGACTTCACCAAGCGACTTTTTTTGGGTGGTCCTTCATCCGGCGCTCTCCATTCAGCACTTTGCCGCTTTGTTTCGGGCTCATATTCAAAACACCACGTCTCGTCACCAGTTACAATCGATTTCAAGAAGTTTCGATCCTGCCGAGCACTTTTAACAATGTCTTTGCAATGCGCAATTCGATCAACTTTTTGGTCTTCGGTGAGTTTGTGTGGTACAAACCGCGAATTAACCTTCTTAAGGCCCAAAACTTCGGTCAAAATGCGGTATGCGGTTGTTTGAGGAATGCCTAATTCCATTTCAATAACTTTCACCGACGCTTTTTTGTTATGTTTGATGAATTCACGCACTTTTTCGATGTTTTCTTCCGATAATCCGGTTCTGGGACGGCCTGATCTTTCGTCATCATCCAGCGTCTCTCTACCCGATTTGAATCGCCTGAACCACTCGTAAACTTGCGTACGGGATAGACACTCATCACCATATGCATTTTAAGCATTTGGTGCGTTTCAGTAAAAGGTTTACCCAGTTTAACACAAAACTCAATTGCAACTCGTTGTTTGAAACTCATTTTCCGACCGATGTACACAACACACTGACAGTTGAAACGCAATAACTTTGTTGCCGTGCATCCAAATGTCATGACATTTATACCAGTTGTCAATGAGGGACTACGCCATCTACCGGTAAAATATTACAACAGATGGCACTAGTGGTACTATTTGTTTTCAAAAGTTCGGTTTCTTTCGGAATGGAGGGTGTATATCTGTGTTGTATTCAGGATGTCCCAGTATTTTGTTCAAAAAGTGTGAAAGATTTTCCTTGTATCTTTTAAAAGGTACTCTCTTAGCTATTTAGAATAACGTGATTATAATTTTCGGTTCATTCAATTTTGCAAAAACAAGCTACAAAATTGACGTATTTAGTTCATTCGATGCTCAGTTGGTCCAAGTAATCACAGAGGCAACCTGTGATTTATCACCACTCGCAACGTTTTTAATTCTTTTCTCGATATGTTAAAATGATTAGTTACACATTCCACTGGTGTAAGGAAAAGTACACAGTAAAATGTACAAATATTGAGTAGATGTAAAAAAAAAAAAAAAAATACCGCCAACTAGGGTAACTTTGAGAACGGGGAACTTTGATTAAAACTCACACATCGACAAGGTTTCTGCTTGTTTCGTGAATGATACAAGTCTGAGCCTTAGTGTCAATATAAGGCGTGAAATTCACTGAATATTGGTATTTTTGTTTATTCACACAGTTAAAAAATAGTCACATAAAAATAAAATGTTTCTAAAACACATTTTATTTTCAGTCAAAAAATGGTCCTCTATCAGAAGTATCGCGTGGCTCTCTTATACCAAAATAGAAAGAGTGATTCATAATTTTGTTCTAGTACAACGTGCAAAATCCGAACCTTGTAAATAATTGTTTAACTCTTTGATCATCAGTTTACTTGAACCCTAGTCAAGATTTTTGACTGCAAAGGTTAATTGTACAGTGTTTATTAGTTAAAATGTAAATGTAACCTGTTCCTTTGGATCGATAGTATTTACATTTTTCATCTATCTCGCATTTCAGCTGTGAAAGACAAACAACATAGAGTCTCTAGTCCGACACATATAAAACCAGGCCTTGTCTGATTATAGAGATCCGTATCGGATTATAGAGATCCGTGCCGGACTGGCGAATTGTCGGACTACTGTGACTCTACTGTACTAATTTTAAGATAAACTTATGTTTCTTTCCCAATGTTCATTCCTGTAATTTATCA
This sequence comes from Lepisma saccharinum, assembly GCA_022664845.1. NCBI lineage: Eukaryota > Metazoa > Arthropoda > Insecta > Zygentoma > Lepismatidae > Lepisma > Lepisma saccharinum. The sequence goes on from JAGDQP010004400.1 coordinate 64,429, forward strand.
TGTTTCTTTTATTTTTCTATTTTTATTTCCTGAATTTGAAGACCTAAAGGATATGATTCGGTTTACTTGGTTGTTTAAAATTAGCTCTAACATAAACGGGACAGCAAAGTATTGCAATTATAAGGTTACTGCAATATTTTCCAAATATTCTACATTACATTTGTTTGTTATAAATTGTAAACTTTTTTTCTCAAATGTGATAACTTCTTATTTGACATTTGAAGATATGTAGATTATTCCAATATATCAACTTTCCTATCGGGAATTCTTTAAGTTAAAGTTAATAGGCAATATTTGTACATAACACTCAATTTTAGAGCGCTCATCTCTGGCGCTAGGGATTATCGGTTCGGTCCCAGCTCATGCGGTGTGGTCTTTGTGGAAGACAAACACCGTGCGTGTCTGTCTTCTCGGGGTTCTAAAGTTTCCTCCCACTTTCTTCATTCCACCGATTCATCCCATCATTACCTATCAAACCTGAGCCAAAATTGCCTAAAGGTCATACAAATTAAAATAAATAAACACGCATTGAAAAATGACTAATATTTATGTTAAATATTAAAAGATTTTTATGATTTGTCCATTAAATGAAAGTGGACGATCTCCTCTTAATTTTCATGTGTCCAGACAAACCGAATACTTCAGCCACGAGTTCAGAAAGCATTGGCCGAAAGTTGCGGAGAATCTGTAGGCATATCTATATGGGGTTTGTATTTTCCACATTGATTCGGAATTACCATTAGCATTATTGTGAAATATATATATAAAAAAGTATAAGGGCTTATTTTCATGAAAGCTTGCGTTGCTTGTGATTTGGGTGAGTAGCCAGTTCAAACACATGTTTTATTGCATGCTCTAAGTATAACACGTGCTTAAATTGGCTATTCACCAAAACTGCAAGCAAAGCAGCAACGCAAGCGTTCATGAAAATCAGCCCTAAGAAAAAAACCTATAAATTTACATTACGCATAACAAAAACGTACTAGTTAATAATTATTTGTTTCCCAAAGCTATTCCAGTTATCGGTAGGTTATCTAGGGAAATCAAATGGTTCTTTATAGAAAGCAAAAGAGGAAATAATATACTACAACTTTACGATCAGTTATTTAAATCGTAGACACAGTTAACTCAAAATCGAAAGGTTTGAATTAAATATAGGTTTTTCGGATTTCTAGAAGACAAGAACGGGTAGCTACCATATCCCATTTTATATCGTATAATAACATCTTGTTGTTCTCAGATTCTGCTAGACCATAAAATCAGTTTCAAATTTTAAAGGAATGTGATGCTTCTCATTTAACACTGACCTACAGCAGTTTATATATATTTCTATTGAAATGAATAATTAATGATTTTGTGCGGTATAAGATTAACAGTAGAAGTATTTAAAAGCTACCTACTATTGCAAGAAGCATTAATATGAAGCTACAAATCCGCTGAATAGAAATAGATTATGGTGTTGAAGGTTTGGTTGTAAGGTATATGCAACAAATTACTCTTATTCATTTCACTAAGCATTGTTTACAGAACAAGTTCATTTCAAGGCAGACTTTTCAAACAGAAATTTCCTTTTCTATCAACTTGAAAACTTTGTCGATTTACCTTTGAATCTTTTTCTCAGTTTTGTCATACAGGTAAAGTCAAAGAGTCAGGGTAAAGAAGGAAGAACAGAAAGTACATGTCTAACCTGATGAAAACTCAAGATACGAAACCAGACAGCAAAATTCTCTTCTTGTTCACAACACAAGAATATGTTCGTATCTGGTCTCGAAAGTTGAAATGCACATTTATATTCTCTTGGAAAAAGAAACAATAAAAAAAAAACTACAACAACAAAGCAGCCCTTGCTGCAAATCTAATTTGTTATGTTTCTCTTTCTTGTCATGTGGAAAGATTTAGTGTTGACAGGGTTGAAAATAGAGGAAGTAGCATTTTCTTTTCTTTGACGACATACTGCGGTCTTATGAACCGAGAAATGACAACCAAATTTCTATTCTTTCCGCAGAGGATTTTTTTTAGTCACCAAGAATTTTGAAATAACCAGAAAGTAATATTTTTTCTTCAATTCTTGTCAAATACAATACTATAACTGTTTTTAAAGAATTCAGATGGGTATATTCAGCTTCTCGTACATTAGAATAAAGAAGTATTATTAAGCAGAAGAAAAGAACTCTATAAATAATTAATCTACGTTTCCTCATCTCACTTCTCTTTTTAAAAATTCAAATTATTGTACAAAATAAATCGGTCGGTATCAAAGTTTATATACAATACGTCTGCCTAAATTGTCTGCACTCTAGAACAGTAATAAATTTATTTTATACATTTTAAGTACATATACGTTTAAGAATTTATCCCAGTGCTGGTCTGTAGCCGTGTGAGAAGTGTGTATACATAGGCAAATTTCTGAGAGGATAGCTACTGTATATTAAAACTCTTCATGTCTTTAAAAGTCAAATACGATGTTTGTACCTTTGAGAAAAAAATATTAAATATTGTTATAAACAAGAGCATTTATAACATATGACAATCACTTTGTAATCACAATTCTCTGCTGTTTTGTTTATGGTACAAACGGAATAATAATCCGCTTCACACGTTTAAATCCAGAAAATAAAATAAAAGGACAAAGAACTCTTCAATAGTTACAATACTGCACACTGCGAATGAAACAGTTAGCACGTTGTTTCTTTTACAGCTGAAAGATAAGATGAATAAAAATTGAGATTCAAATTATCCAAACAAACAGGTTACATTTATACCAACCAATGTACATGGAAATATACCGTTACGGTGAAGCATTGCAGAAATAAATCAGGGAAACCTTCAAAGAAATAAGACATTCAAAGTTCAAAGTAATTATTTAAAAGTTATTTACAGTGGAAAATAATAAACAAAATTATATTTTTTTTTCTTATTTTTGTATCACAAGCTCTCACGGTACTTCTGATAATGAAAAACATTTTGGCAGAAAAAAATTCCCTGTTTTTTATTTTGTTTTCTGGATTGAATAACAAGTACCAATACTCACAAGGGAGGGGTGTGAATTGTTCAGTCGATATCGAGATGATAAATATGCCAAGTGATAGGCCATAACAAGTTTACTTTAACAGCCATAATATTAGCTACCACAACTTTGTGTTAACCTCGTAATAAATATGCAAAAGTACTGTACAGGGAGGGGCTATATTGTACAAGACCGTCGAATAAAATAAAAAAGAGACAGACAGGAATGAAATGTCCTTGAACATGTTATAGGCGAAGGAGAAAATGTTGCGGACCATACCACGTTGCCGGCGGCCATATTGAAATACGCCATCTTTGATTCAACTTGAAAATTTAAAATTCAACGTGGTCACACAATATATCAAATGGCATTCTCTTGCAACGAGAAACTGAATGGTGCAGTGCTATTTACGATAACTGCAACCGTGTTGCAATTATGAACAAATTTATGGTAGGTTTTGAACTCGGCGGGTTGTTTTGAAAGAAAGGATTACGTGCCATACACATCTTGTAACACCACAACAAACATGTTCATCAATATGGAGAACAGCTGTGAACCACAAAAACATAATCATATCGCAGAACACGTTTCACATGGACGCCGTTCTCACTAAAGCACTTCCGCAAACGTCGTCGTGCACCCTACAAAACACGAGCACCCTACATCACCCGACAGGTGATAGTTGTGCACATGCATAATGCACATATCTCACTGTCAGCGACTCCCCTGTTCAGGTAGGAAATTCCATTAAGTTACTCTGGTACGCAATAGCCTTCCACTACCGTCACAAAGAAATATCCAAAGGAGCCGGTTGGGGATCGTGATTGCCACTCAATTGGGCCACGCCTACCAATCCATTTACTTATTAACCACTTGATAATCACCATATCCGTGTCATACAAAGCTTTACAAATCACTGTTTATCACTTACGTAAAACAACATCAAACATATGCCAATAGTGCGGGGAGGTTGGTGAACTATCGGGTCGGAATCCAGATGATGACTGTGCCAAATGATAGGACTTAGGATCCTTTCTTGGCAGCTAAAATACTAGCTTCAACCTCATCAGGTTATAAACAAATCGAAATGCAATGTGTGAAAAATTTATTTGGAAAATGTGTATTTCATGGGAAATATAATTAGAAAATTTGGATGTGCGGAAGTTACGTTAGTGTAAATGAAAGCCACCAAAACGTGATCAAGGCATAAAACCAAATGACAAAAGGCACATTGGATAAACGCGGCACAGTTTCATGAACTTTTGAACACAGTTTATTATCAACATGAAAAAGAGTTTGTTCATCAGAGTCAAACACATCGACATGAACAAGAAAGCCTTGTTTTTAGACATCGAACCAATCGTTTCAATAGTGGTGCTCTTAATTGATTATGGATTAACGCATGCATCTTTATAATGGAATTTCGTTGGTTTACATTGATATCAAGCCCATCAAGAACCCTTTCTAAAATTCGTTTGGCAAATGCTTCCCAGTTTTGAAAACATAAACGTCTAGTGGTTCCAGAAATCTTGTAGAACCCGGTGTAACTTGTACTAGTACCGCTTGTTTGTTTTCCCATTGTTCTTATAGAGGTACGACTCACACCATTTTCCATGCACAGATGGTGTGTGATTTTCTGGACTTTTGTTAAAGGACGCCAACTGCTGTTGTTGCTTGGTTCATAGCCGTTTTAGGTCTACCCGTCCGGGGCCTCTCATCAACAGTTCCTGTATCCTTGATGCATTTCGATATTAGGTTTAGCTCGTCAAAGTTGGCTTTCGTGAGCGTCATCTTCAATTAGTGAACCTCAAGCGAACAATAACGGTAAAACCCTTTGAAATCTCACAATCCGTTATAAATAGACAAAAACCAACCACAGTTATGAATTCTCGAGGAAATTTTAGTGATAGTTGCTATGTCACACACATCCCTTCCTATTTATAATTTTCAAGCTGAATCCAAATTTGCGGATTTCAGGATGGCTGTCGGAAACGGGCAACGTGGTACGGTCAGCAACATTTTCCCCTTCGCCTATAACATGTTCCGGGACATTTCATTCCTGTCTGTCTCCTTTTTATTTTATTCGACTGTTCTGTACGGTATGGCCCCACCCTGTACAGTATTATGCATATTTATTACGAGGCTAACACGAAGCTGTGGCAGCTAATGGTGTAGCTGTTAAAGTAAGCTATGGCCTATCATTTGGCATATTCATCATCTCAATATCGACTGAACAGTTCACTAATATCCCTTGTCAGTGAACACATTGGTAAAAAAGGCAACCTTGTTTTATTCACGAAACAGTCAGAAAAGGTTGTGAAATCTTGATGTGCCATTTTGCCCAAAGTCTTCTGTATTCAAAATTACCCCAGTTGAAATAAAATATATAAATTATTTACTTCCAGTATTCTATTGCATATTCATAGAAAATGAGTCCCTTGTTTCTCTATTCTTTACCGTTCTTGTTTTCCTCGGAAACGTTTCTGATGAAAGGAGCATGCGCTGAGTTGCAAGGAGAAAAATGTACAAAACAACATTTCGCTCTCTTTGTTTTATTTTTCTGCCTCAGAAACTCTAGCAGATGTTACCAGCTACAAAGCAACAACGATTGCATATAAATATCAAAGAAAATTGCATTTTTCTCTTTTTTTTCCTAAAGAAAAAAGCAGAAGATGGGAATGGAGGAAGTAGAATATATGCTTACGTGTTCTGGCTGTTTAACATAGATTATCTACATACTCATGTGCATCTGTGTTCTTGTGTTTTTATCCTTTTACTTTTACAGTACGTTTTCTCCGACCGGACAAAAAGTGGTATGCAGTGTTTTGAAACTTACAAAATAAAAGTGTTTGCGAATATATAAAAGGAAAATGTACTGGGGTTTAGCATTTGTTCATTTACAATGGTTGTTGACGATTCAGACACATATTGTTTTTTGAAAACTTCGTAAGAAAGAACCATTCGAAACAATTTGATTTACTAAACAAATCACAAACCCAGAAAAAAGCGGTTTCAAGAAACAAAGTATCAATTACACTGTTAAAAAAGCACTATTCTTGTATACTTTAAGTTAATCTTTCATCATCTAGAGTGAGTAAACTTTCAATAATTTATTCGCACTTAAAATGTACAAAGATGTGAACGAACCAGTCCTTATAAGAAAGTGTGTTAACACGTGTTTCTCGTAGCGTAGAAAAATATCTATACATCTGACAATACCTATATAAAAAGATCCCAACTCATTTCATTGCCGCATGTGTTGAGAACGGGACTTTTACACTAATGATCTGCGCGTTCTTTTTCTAACCCTGTTCGACCACACCCAATGAAGTATCCGAACATTAATATTGTCAAATTTCCGTGTACTGTTTGTGTATTGTGCGTTGGTTTAATTAGAATAAAATTCCTGTCAGGTACCCTCATCGTTATAAATATGCTGGTTATAGGTCTGGTGGGCGCAATGCCCTAGAACCTCAGTTCATTTATGTCGTCTTGGTTCCTACCTGTCCATCGCTGATGCAGTTTCCCCAAAACGGCTAATTATTCTATCAGATTATAAAAACTATTGACCATTAGACTCTATAATATGATTATATACTAACTGTTGACTTTGGCCCGTCACGATTATCCGGCACGTTCGAGTTAACCCTTTCGAGTCGTTGGCCTAACGCCTTAGACCGCACGGCTACCCGGTCGGCTTACTTTTTCAAGTTCTCTCAATTATGCCATCTTATAAGGGATTTATTAAAAACTCAATTTCGAAACAGTGAATTTCGAGAAGTGTATTAGGACTAACATAGGTAGTCTCATGGTCTTGTCATTGTTTCAAATCAAATAACTTTCAAACAAAGTAAAACTTTCAAGTATAAATGGGAACTAAATAAAAAGTTCTATGTTGAAACATATTGTTTGAAGGGTTCTGTAATTGTTAGTTTAGGACATTTTCAATAGACTCTGCTTTTAATGATTCTACACTTTAAAAAAAAAAAAAAACGTCATCAGTAAATTTGGGGTAAGGGACATCATCAACGCAGAATACATTAGAATACTCAAAGTAAATAAGTACATATTATTTCTTAATTATTACTTTTTTAAATATTCCTACTTCATTTTTGTGTACGTGTGTAAAGGAGAGAGAGAGAGAGAATCAAACTAATTGTACCACATCTATAATTCGAGTCTATGAAGATCGCATTATAAGAACAGTTACTTTATATTTAATTCAGATATAATTTAGCCTTTTGTTTTTAAAAATTTCACAGTTTGTTTTAGACCACGGTGTGGTTTTGATAGGTGTTGAAGATGATTCATGTTTTAGCATCTACAATTCGCTTGTAATGTATGTTTGTTAAATTTGTATAGATGGACTGGTGTTCTCACCAATCACTAGCTATAGCATGGGAACATTATAAACAGTGTACAGTATTAAAGAACGTTATTATTTGTGTCCTGTTTCAGCAACAAGTGTATATAGACTAGGACCTACAATTTAACTTTGAATCTTAACAATGCCCGAACCTCTCCGACAAGCTAGCTATCACGCTACACCACCACCTACTGAACGTGTAACTATTTGTGAATATATAAAGGCCAAGCAAGAAATTTCAATTGTTATAAAGAATTATATACTAATTTTTCGCACTTTTAGATGGAACTTTTATCTTTAAAATGGAAACTACGTAATGTTTAAAAAATGTCTTGCTCTTTCAAATATAATTAACTTTTCTTGTTGTCGTTTTTAACTCAACGCAGTGAATTCCCCAGTAGCCCATCGTCTTTGGTAGCTTAATAAGCTTCGTGGTAAGAGATGGTGAATAACAAAAATGTCTCATACCAATTAATTATAGTTAACCACTCTTAAAGAATTAAAAGTCGTTCTTTCAATTTTGAAGAATAAATGACGTACGGTAAACAGCGAAATTCCATTTCAAATGATCATATCTTTTGTGATGTAGGTATCCATGCAAACTTCTAAAATTTTGTTCAGAAAATTTTGGAACTTTGGAATATTTTAACATAGCCATACATTATCATAGGATTTAAGACTGTGTGGAAGGATTCAGGTATTCAGCAAGTCTGAAAGTGGGTTAAACATAAATTACAAAATGTTATCCTCCCAAGGAGTAATATTAATAAAAGCTTATAAAAGATACGTCAGAGATAGGGCTACATTATCGTTTGTAAAATGAATGTCGATGTTGATAAATGTGAAGATAAATTGTGGGAAAAAGAGAAGGCAGCTGTGTGAAAGCTGTGCTTACAGAGCGAAACGAAAGTGAGAGAATCTGCCAACACCTTCCTTTTTCTGCGTTCGCTAATTGGTTCCCCTGAGGAAATTGGGCAAAGGCAATTCTCGTCCAGTACAGTATATCATTCTCTTCGAGGAGGAGAAACCCCACAGGATAATTCTTTCTCACGTTTCGTTTTCCATTCATTAAGATTTCAAGATAAACATTTATCAACGAGACTTCTTCTTCCTCCCTCTTCAGTTTGCTCTTTCCCTTTAACACCCATCCAAACAAACTCACTCTCTCTGTCTCTTGCAGAAATCAAATGACTTTCACTCTTTAGCAGAACAGGAAGAAATAGCGAGTAGACAGTTGGCAGAAGGAAGAAATTGGTCAAAGAAGGCTAAAACGAGTTAATGTGAGCTTGAGTAAGTGATTCGTGGCGTTCGTCTTTCTTCCAAATGTGTGGTAGTAAGGAGAAGTTCTTTAATAGAAATCTTGCTTTGGAATTTAGTCTTCTGGGCCTATCAACGATTGGTGAATGATCCTCGCGACTCTGTGAGCAAGTGCTTTACATGGCTGCTCTACATATTTTGACTTTAGCACATTAGATCAGTATATTTTTTTTTCTGGGAGAAATATCAAAAAGAGAAGGAAAGAAAATAGCTTACTTTGTCGTACAATTCTCCTCCCAGGGTCAGCTAAGTTCCTTCAAACTTTCATGATCAGCAGAGTTAGAGCGAGGAAAATGGTGGGTGAAAGCTGCTGCCAATATTTGGGCGATCTCTCAAGGGAGGTGCAGTGAAACTTCTTTTGTTCAAAGAGAGAGAGAAAGTAAACCCAATCTGAAATCTTTTTCTAAAGCATTCTCCTTTGTCAGCAGCTTCTCTAATATTGACAGGAACGAACGTACATCGTATCTTGCTCTTTCAGGTTTTGTCCTCTGCTGTGTGTGTGTGTGTGTCTGACTTCGCATCTTGTCGGTATATTTTATTCTTTTTCATCTTTGTTTTTTTTTTCTTCGGTATATCTGTGACAGAGAAATAACTGAGTACCAATATTTTTTCCAGACTGTAAAACCAGTCTTAACTTTTACGAGGAACCAAGGAGGTGATTTGTTTCCTTGTGAGCTCCTTCAGTTAGACAATCAAAAGCATTTTAATAAAGACGAATGTGAACAGATCTATTCTTTTGAATAACCGAAATTTAGAGATAATATTATACGAAACATGTACTTTATTATTCTTTGATCAATATAAAAACTAAAATCCTTACAAAAAGACTTGATCGACTAACAATTTATTGCTTATATAATTTTGAAATATGTTCTATATGAAGACGTAATACAGACGAATACTTCCAGGTTCGAATAAATATTCCTGAAACTTTCAATGTTTTTTATTCCACACAATATCCTGTAAGTCAGATCGTTTTGTAGGCAAAGTGTGTAAAGAATGGGTGTCTACCGCAATAATAAACCAACTTAGATAAAGTTAATTTTGTTTAGTCTATTTTATTAACAAAGCCGTAGCCAGGATTCGAACCTGGAACCTCGTGGATACTAACCTGACGTGTTAGACATCACGACAGCAGAAAATAAGGTTACTATTTGACCACACAAACTGTTGTTATTAAAATTCTTTTAGTGAGTCAACATGAGGGGAAAATTTCTCTTATTTTCATTCAATGTGGTACCAAAGAGTATTCGTAATATTTGTACAAATACTGCTAAATTTTTAGGATTTCCAGCTGAAGCTAAAATTTAGTAACAGAATATTTGCTGAAGATAACGACCTTTTTTTCCTTAATACATTTATTGATACAAAATGTTAAAATGGAACTAAGGTCTCCAGATCCAAAAACCAATATTTTGTCAGATTTCACAAAATATTTTTGGATAACACGAGGAAAATTAGATTTTTTAAAAATCATTTCGTAATGAACTTTTAAAAAAAATAACCTGGTCATGAATTTAGAATAGCTGGTTGTAAACTAAAACTTCCTTCTTGAAATATATTATAGACGATAGTCGGACGTATATCATACTAGCCAAAGTACCCGCCCATTGGTGCGGGGTGAGTAAAATATGTTGGTAATACTACTACTACTACAAATAGTAATACTACAACTGCAACAACAACTACTACTAATGCTTCTTATACTACTATTATTACTACTATCAATACTACAACTAATACTACAAAAACTGCTGCTGTTACTACCAATACTTCTGCAACTATTAATACAACAGTTACTAATACCACTACTTTTACATTAAATTATTAATAAGATCACTTTTAATCTACTTTAAATCCAAAGATGTTTTTTTGTTTATAACAATAGAAATTTGAATTTAAAAATATTTATTTATTTATGACTTAAACATGGAAAGAATGTACTTATTGTATTGTTATAATCAACGAAATTATAGTTTTTATTAATTATATCGCGTCACAGTAATTTTCTGTGACTTAAAATAAGTCTAGCCCCTGCTCCTGGACGCAAGAAAGACGTATGCAAAATTTGGTTGAAATCGACGCAAGCATGTAGATTTGTATCGTGTTGAAAGAAATAAGCACACAAAGACAATAAAGAGAAACGGTTGCGACAATGTAATGTCATTAACATCCGAACTTTTATATCTTTCTCTAAGCAGCAGGGAACATTTTATGTTCTTTGAATTCGAATATGTACTGTGGAAACGTATGGGTATAGCATATTCTCATTTTACTCTCTGTCAACTATGTAGACTGATTTTACTCTCTATTCTCTTTGTAGACTTAGAAAACATATTCGAGGGAGAAATATGCTCGATATAAAATATGTTCGATATAAAATTCTCGGGATAAAATTATCGAAATAAAATGCGCTCTGCCCAAAATTCTTCGGTGAAGGGGCGAAGTGGTGTAACACGAAAAAATGCGTTTTTTTTAATTATGAGTTCAGTGTTCGATTTGTCGGAGGGTTTCCGGAAATTTTCCCTGGTGTATGAGGTTTTCATCCGTGGTTGTTGATTCCGAATATCATCCCAACCAGGAATAAAATTTTCGTATTTCTACCCAAATAGGTAGAAGGTTGAAACTTACCAGGAACCCATAATTTTTTTGATTGCCCCTTCGTGATTTATATATATTAAATCGTTCACTGAGTTATGACCACCATCCATCAGTTGTTAATCTCCTCTATCGCCTGTCAAAGGTTTGTACCGCAAGTTCTTTTAGTTTCGGGTATATGAAGACCTATAAAGATCAAATAACACATAAGATACAATGCTGATGGAAATTTTTAATTTATCTCCTATAAAATCACAGAAATAAAGATAGACCGCTTCACTCCTTCAACGACAAATTGTATTCAAAGTATAATAATTAATGTAACTCCTTACTTCGCGAAGGAACTGAAGTTTCCACGTTAATATACTGTACAGTCTAGGGTAGAGCGAAAAAATACAAGTTGCCCAATGAAATGGTACTAGGTGTCAAAAGTTGTATATTGACTAGAACTGCATTGGCGATAAATGTTAAAATTTTTGTACTTAATCTTCATTACCCGCAAGAGCGTTAACGATTTCATAATTTCTGGTTAGATAATTACACTACGTTATAATAGCATTTTATTTTTAATTAGCGATGACGCTAAATTTGTTACAACAAATGTTATAACTGAGTTATTTTCATTTGTGGAAATGTCGAAGTGTGGCAGGATGACGAAATACCACCTAAATCATGAATAATGTTGAGCCACGTGTGGGCAAGTTGAGACACGTCATAATTTGTGCAATGAGTTATCGCTTCCAAACATCCCTTCAGATATTCTTCTTATTTGGAGTGTATTGTGTATCAGTGTACTGTGTTTGTGGGTCAATTAGAATTACTCAGAAGCTTTGTTCTGTCCACTCAAGAAAACGTATCACAATATTACAATTGGATTAGGCTTCAGAAAGGGAGTGAAAGATAATATAAATATAAGATATAAAGTGAGTTATGAATTCTGGACACGAGATACTCCTGAATCTGTTGAAGTCTTACAACGGATGCAAGAATAGTGCACTGTAAAAAGTAAAAACACGAAATGGATGAAAGTTGCTCCGCTTTATGGAGAAATAAAAGTCGAAAATTAGCGTTTTGTTCCATTTACTCTTAAATGTGGATATAGTGTAAGCCTTTTAGTGGAAAGATTGGTAAAATTAACTCCATTTTAAAGTTAAACATTTTCTTTGTAATAGTTTAACGTTAACTGAAAATGGGTTGAGACAGGCCAAAGTGATTTGTCCGTGAACGTTCAACTTATTTTACGCTTAAAACTTGGTCATTTTCTAATCGAAGTGTAATCTAAACAGGCAACTTTGAGGTTATGTGCTTTTGTGGATGAAACTTAAGCCTTAGTTCGATATTCTATAATCCAGTAACAGGAGTAACGTTACTTGCTTGTCACTGAACGTCCGACCATTTTGAGTGTTTATATTGCATTTACACTGTGAACAGTAAACAGTTCACTGGTGGACAGAGAACGGCAAGGATTGTATTGGCGGAAAGAGAAATTAAGTTAGGTATAAATCTTTACACTGTAGCAAACGTATCTTTCCTTTTTTCGCGAGGCATTCCTCGTAGTAAAATCAAAAACGTGTTAATGATTAACCTCCTTCGCAGTAAAACCCTAGCTATAGATATCAATCGGAAAGCCAGAAACACCAACTGCCTTTGTAATTAAGTGGCCAGAGCGTCGGGAAAGTATGCTTGAGAACTTTGGATCGAAACCCGATTACCTCAACATTTTTTTAAATTTTTAATTTTAAAGGAATATTACATTTTATTCTTTTCTACTTTAAAAAAATGCTCTGCTTGAATGAAATACGTGGGAACAGTCATATGCTTGTATATATACACGCATTTAGAAATTTTACAGAAAGTAAAACGTTCAACCGAAAACCGGCTGAATGTAGGTTAATCCAAAAAGTGGAGGCTGCTCAGCTGCCTCCAATTTTTGGATGAACGTTGTGTCTACTATTTTTACAGTGTGGCAGCTTTAAAGATAAAATTCAAACATTCAAAGAAGGGACGAAGACGCTCTTTGGAATTGCAGCGTGAAAATGCAAAGACGTTGAATTTGGTCGTAGTGAGAACTCACGAAAGTTACTACAAAAGAAGAGCGACCGAATCAAATCACAACGAAATCTTAGAAAGCCAACATAGAAAATGATGCTTCAAGAACTTATACTTTGATGGACAACAAACTTTGGTCATGTAAAACACGAAAGATGGCTGCTTCCATCGCCGGTGTATAGTAGAACACATATGGCTGGTTGAATCCGGTTAAATGTATCTCGGGCATTTTGTACCACCATCTGGCACAGCACTGATGATTAAGAAAGCTGTGTTAGATTTTCTAAACGATAAAAACATTAACACATCACAACTTGGGTGGGGTGGGGTGATAGCTATGAATGTGGGAAATCTGTCGACTAGAGAAAGAGTTTGCAAGATGTCTGAAATGGTCCATATGTTAACTTCATTATATCGAAGTGCTACTAACACATTGGCTACAGTATCTGGATGTTTTGGGCCAAAGGGATTCTTTTAACCTATAGTCAATAGTATGACAAACTGCGAGAATTTACCAATTATTGATTGTCGATTAATGAGAGGAAATTTACTTATCATATAGAAAAATGACGTCCAACATTTTAGCAGAGATTGAACGTTCCTATGGGATATAAGCAAAAGATGTTTCGGGCAAGTATTCACGGAGTCTGGAAACACGAAGTTCTTGTCTCATTCCAAAATGGCTGAATACCGCGAAATGTGTGCTGTTTTTAATTTTCATTAGCTTTAGCAACTGCTCTTTTAACTTGATGAAAGTGCTACTTTCATCATAAAAGCGTATGCTCCGATGGGGTTACCAACTTACACTAACCTCAATCCAACCATTAAAGATACTCCTATGAACTCTATCGTGCTACATCCTTCTCAAGATACCTAAACGTCGAACTAAAGCACATTATAGGTACAACAATTTAGCGCAATGGTTTGTTCACGCATTCGGATAATTTCTATGTTCGCTGACAAACGAAAATATATGTGAGAGGTAGAAAACTTCCTATGAGATCAAGAAGATCAAAATATTAACTTGTATGCAAGTTCAATACCCCAATAACATTTCTCAAGGTTATATTGACCTTGTCAATTGTCAGGAAAGCGAAGTTAACAACACAGCACTGAAATTTATCTTTCGGAAGATTTACGGAAATATATAAAAAAAAAGTTCACTTGTTTTTCCACTAGTTTCCAATTTTCCATGCCACATCCAGGTAGTGAGAAGGTGTGTTAAAGCCGTTACTGAGGCTTCTTGGGAAATGTGTGGCGTTTCAGCTCGATATGGATTCATGAAAGTAAGAATATTGGATAAGTCAATTATGCCCAATTTGGAAACTAAGGAATTAAGAACATAGTGAAGAAAAGTAAGGTGGTTGTGGTGGTCACGACCTGAACTCGATATGCAGCGACGTCCTCGTACTGAGTTCTGGGTTGTTCTCAAAACCAGCAAAGAGACCAGCGTATATTACAAGAATTACTACTTTAGAAAAGTAAGTTTTCAAATATGGCTATATGTATTTTTTTTTAATTTCTTTGAAGATTATACAATTAAATTATCAAAGTTCTTTCAGCGAATTAACATGATCTACGAAAAGTATATTTTGGAAACACAAATATCTGATAGTCAATACAAAATTTAAGGCTAGGGCAATTGTATTGTACAATTTGTAAATAAATATATAAACACCTGAGTATTACTGAACGCAATTTTCTAATTTTACGGAAAAGGAACAATTTTGAAAGCTCTTGAGGGGGAATGAAGAACATAATTACCAGTTGTGTATTACTTAATATACGTGTTTTGACACATAGTGTAATTGCGTTGGTTGAAAAACACTGCTGTATACATCAGTCAAAAACAACTAATAAAAGTTTGCTGAGGTAAACTAATATCTAAATGTCATTTTCTGAAAAGTATCACACAATTTCTATGCTAAAATTTTGTTATTTTAAGAAAGAAAATCAGTCCAAACACTTAGGATAATACATACCTTAGGTTAGAGTTTCAAATATTAATGAAATTATCGAGAAAAGCCTTTCATTTCCAGAGAGTTCCAGAAAAATAAAATGTTATGTGGAACATATCCTATTGTTATATCCGTTAACGCCATGCTTAAATTTAAGGGTTGGAATGATATTCAGTGATAATTTAAATTTGACTAAAAATAAATTGTGTGAAGCAACTAACAAAAATATCTATAAAAAGCAATCCTTTTGATTCTTACAATGAATTTTAGTTCTGAAGGTTTTCATTTATCAATATTGTTTCAAGTCATCAATAAGAGAACTAACTTAAGTGTTTGGTAAATAATACTTACTGATCACACTGAAAGTAAATCACCATATCCATTACTCGAATCTGATCCAAAATCTTACCTGAAAATAGAAAAGAAAGAATCTATTGAGGAATTAATTTTTAAATGTTCACAATGCAATAATAAAACATCAATGACTTATAGAGAAATGTAACAACGCTGCACATTGTAAAATTTGAACTAAAACACGGTTAATGATCCTATTCTTTCTGTAAGAAAATATGTAAAGCAGCATGTAGCATTTCACCTTTGATTTCAATGGTTCACTATAGTATAGCATCTCATATTAAACCTAATCGACCTAAACTAAATTAAGGTTGAGTTATTCCATATTTCAGCAATGGTGCAGCCGGATAGTCAGAATAACTTATGAGTAAAATTACGGAAGATACATCTGCATTTATGAAACCATATCCATATTAGGAATCAACAATTTTGCTATTTATCAATTTTTAAAACAACATTATATATAATTGAAAACTTCGAATGAGCAGTGAAAGAGAGACAGGATCGTGTCCTGATGTAGCGTACACATACTGCGATTTTTAAAATATGATCTAAATTTTGTCCAGTAAAATGTTGAGTAGTGCAAAGAATAAAGTCCTAGACGCTTGTTTTCTCCATTTTCTGGAAGTTCTTGACAAGAGACAACACCCTTTGTATTGATGACGGACTCAGGGCACAGATATATCTTTAAGAAAAATTACTAAGTAGAAAAAGGTTGAAGAAAATATTCTAATCAGAAAGTATTGGAAACAGAAGTTATGTGAACACTACAAACCCGATTCCCGTGGTCTACCTAGTTGGTAATGGCACAGACTCCGACAATGGAGAAACAAACGGGTTCGAACCTCTCTATCGAACATCTCATAGCTCAAGAACTACGAGAACAGTATGAAGTAACAAATTATGACCAGTTACGCGTTACTGTACTGCTTGCGGTAACAGCAGAAGACAGGAAGCCAGCACACCAGTGACGTTTTCCCGCCCGTTCTTCCGTTGGCTGAGCGTTACCAGTCAATCTGTTGTAGACTCTGCTTGATTATAACTGACGTTTTCCTCTGACGGGGATAGCATCTCAATTAAAACCCCTATCCCCCTCTCCAGTTATGGACAAGTGATCGTATAGTGGCATAATCGTTTAGACATAACAATTTAGATGAAAATTTACCAGTTCAGTCTATGTAAGAAACGAAAATTGCAAATTAAATTTTAAAAGAACTCAGATTTTGTACTCAATGTGTCTCCAATTTTGTTTATATTGTGCTCAGAAATTGTAAATTATGTGTACGAAAATTGCATGAATTATCATGCCTTTGTGTAGGTGAGGTTTTAGCACTTATGTACACCTGTTCCTTTAAGAATTTTTCTCAAACTCCTTTTATGGACATATTTGCTCAGAACATATCCTCTTATTCATTTACTTCTGTAAGAAACTACTATAATATATAGCAAGGAAAGTGAAAAACTCAATAAATTCTTTGTAGTTTAATTCGTTGAAGTAATATGGTATAGAGGAACTTCGAGTATTATTGAATAGTCAGGTAATATGGAATACTCGTTTTTCTCGTTCGTGATGTGCTGTCACCTACTCGTAAGCAGGAAAACTACTTCTACACACTCCCATAATTTCCCGTATTCAGTTAGAATTTGATAATTCCATGTGAAGGGTTACTACACGCAAGAATCATAATTTGCAATCATCAGAAATATTTGCAGGTACGTTTTCTAATGTTTGTGTTAGGAAAACATTGTAATACGTTTTATTTTTGTGGAATTGTACATGTTAATTACTGGGCTTGTGGAAGCCGCTTTGATTCCATGTACCGTAAAGTACGGTTAGCAGCGACTTTATTCTCAAGATACCATGTCTGGTAATATGGAATAGTTGTAGTGTATAGTACTTGTAGTCCATCCGAAATAGTATAACTTACATTTACACTACATACCTGAGACGATTCCAAATAACAATGATGCTCTAAGTATTAGAACAAATTTCCTGACAATTCCAGAGAAATGCTGTTGATACAATGCTTATCGTGTTCATAATGGTCTCACAACGATTGTGCAGGTGCGGCGGAAAAATAGAGTACATTTGTGACTTCTGCAAATAAAGCGTTTCGACTGTTCTGGAATGGCAACAACCTTTTGTTTGAAAACTTTGTCCATTAATTTTCTACTTTATCTCACAAAAGTATCTCTCAAAAGCATATTACCCTCCACATTTATATTTGTATAGACCATCCAATAATTTCCGTAATCGTAATTGTTTATCAATTATCATTACAAGTACACACCCTTGAATATCCAAGGTTAGCCATTTTCTTAAACGTAATACGGCACTAATAATGTAATGAAAAATGGTATTCCATAATACCTGAAATTCCTCTAATTGCTTATAGCTTGCGACAACTTCTTTGCTCTTTTGTTAGGCTACGAGAAAGCTTAATGACTGACTGTTAACGTAATGAAGAAAGTACAGAAAAATGTTCACACAGTATTCAAATTCTAATCAGGTGTAAAAAAAAAGGTAAACAAGAAGCTTAAAAATACTTTAGCGAGTTTAAGATGTCCGAATTATGTTTTTAAAATGTTCTTAAAATTCAGTTTTACGCTCTGCTGAAAATAATGAGTAAAAACATATTAACTCTGGATATTTGTATAACATACATATTGTTACGCAAAGACTGGCTATTGTTAACATAATAAATGAAAGTTCAAAATAGTAAAAAGAGAAGTGAATATAGCTGGAAGCAAATAAACGAAATTCCTGCTGTACCGAGAAAATTAATTAGCAAGAAGGGATCTAGGAAACTTGGCAGATTTACATTCAATAAATTGTCTTCATAAAGACAGTTTTGATTAATGTAAGAATTTGAATTTATTTAACGGCATTTAGACATCTAAGCCTACCGGAATAGGTTACGGAGAAAGGATGAGGGAAGAAGCTAAGTTGAAAGTATCATTCTGGTATATGCCTGGTGTGACTGAGGAAAACCAGTAGAAAACCCTCAATCAATGAACGAAAGGGGTGGAATTGACACGCAACTTAACGAGAACTGAAAACTACTTTTAAAAAAAATCATCATTTTAATCCATACATCTATAGAATATGGTCACTCAGAAACATTATCATCAATTCTTTGCATGTATGAAAAATGGTAAATGCTTAAATTCTTACAAACGCTATGTATAATTTCAAAAGATAATTTTTATTTGAAAATAACTGCCAATCAATGAAATCTGAGTTCGTTAACTATTCATAATAATGTTATGCAACGTAGTTTGCACTCATTCTGAAAAATTACACTCAAGCTATGTGCGAAGTGCATACTTAATATTTTATACCTACTGAAGATAGGAGGAGCAAACGTGGAGCAGGAAAAATTGACCAAAACATTCATTTAAAGGAAATATCGTGCATTATCGTACGTTACAATGTACTTAAGTTGAGGACTATTGAACGAAGTAAATAAAAGTTGATATTACATAAATGTATACAAATAGAAAATATATTCTTCTACTTATGAACGTTCAAATTGATTCAGCTCCGCAGTTTTGTATATATATATATACATATGTGTATATATATATATATATATTTCTATATATTTGGCATCCTTTCAAAAGACGAACATTTGGCATCCGTTTTAAAGTTGATTTTTCTCCACAGCTATGGGACTTAACTACATTATGTTAAGTGTATATCATGGTTATCGGTTATGTATTTTACAAAATCAACGAGTATACTCCAATTAAAAGCACAATATTTTATTGTTTAAATTCCTATCAATTTGACCTCCGTTCAAATTACTATCATTTTGGCGCACGTGAATATACATTCAACTTTACCATCATTTGGCGTCACACGCGTATAATACTATTCATTTTTCTATCATTTTAACGTCCCGCGCTGTTGCCAGTTTTCCCACCTAGTTTATACATATCAACTCATTGTCTTCAACTGCATGCTTGTTTGTTGCAAGATGTTGAGCGTTTAGCACCACCACCTGGGGTGCGGTATAAATGTAGCTGCCGATTTATTTTTTATTACAGGAACCTGCATTACAGCTCAAGCTGAAACGATTTTTGTTAGATTGTAATGCTACTTTCAAAGCTACAGAGACGAAAAGCATGCCGAACGAGACAAACATGTTGTTTGAGACATCATGCTAGCGTCTATAAAGCTGCAGGTTGAAATCCCGCCTGGGAAATGGATGTTTGTGGATTTTAACCAGTATAATTCAGACGACCCTCGGTCAAAATTTACTAAAACTACAAAGACCAATACAGTTTATAGTTTTACGAAACGTGTTTCCATGATATTCCAGTTTGCAGGAAAATGATTAGTGTTATATTTATGGCTATAGTTATGATCATCAGCATGGAAGTCAAAAGCGTCATTCACCCCCGGAGCCCCTCTGGAAATGTAGTTAGTATCATCTTTAAAGTAGAAATAGTGATCTAGAAAGGAAACATATTTCGAACTTAGATACTTGTTTTAGTCGGAAATATTAATCTGCCCTAGGGCTGTGAAAAATATCGATGTAACAAAAGCGGTATCGATATTTTGAAATACGAAATTTCCGGCATAATTTATACCGGAATTTAGTATACTGAAATATTGATATGCCGAAATACCGAAATATTGATAAACCAAACAGTATCAGTATACTGAAAGATATCAGAGTACTGAAATGCCGAACCCTTCTGAAATTCAGAAAAAAATGAATACTAATATAAAGAGGATGTAACATGAATGCCTTACTATGCTATAGGTACAATTATTAATGTTGATTGTAGAACCAAAATAAGCTGTCACAAATCTCTGAATACTAAGGGTTAATTTTCAAGCATTGAGTTAGGTTCAACGGTTTGTTTGAAGTCAGTCCATGTATGTATCTGGAGCTTCCTGGAAACTGCACTCGCGTTCCGCGAGCGAGCGATATTCTTAGTAAATGCTGAGAAAATACTATGGATGGCCAAATGCGGGATAAAAAGTTATCCTAGCCCCACTATATATTCGTACTGATTTCACATACGAGGATAGACATATATATAATGGGATGGCGAATAATAGTGTTTTATTCTTTATGTTCATACATTATTAATTTTGGAACTGCAAATATTTTGGGGTAATTATTATCGGAATATTATTTGAATAATTATTCGGAAATTTAATTATTCGTCTCCAATTAACCGGAAAACCGAGGAAATACACAAGAATCTTTAAGACAACATGATATTAGAGGAACCTAGTTTTAACGGATATCCGAAAAGAAAATATCGAATTTTCGTACAAAGGTTTGAAGAACAAACAAAATGATACTTGAAGAAGGAAAAAATAAATATTTGATTTCTAATAAATTCACCCTTTAGTAAATGAAGGAGTGATTTACTC
>JAGDQP010004401.1:957-42750 GCA_022664845.1 Lepisma saccharinum
TCTTCAAGAATCCCTTTCCCATCACCGAAATGAGCCTGGGACTTCGACTCAGCAATGAATACCTGTCTCGCCACGTCTTTGGTCTGGACTGGAATCATGGAGACATCCCCTACCAGGAACTTAAAAGTATTGTGATCAAGTATACGGAGCACATTGGATCCCTGTATACTCATGGAAGAAGACGCCAAAAGTTTCTTGAAACAATTCTTGAAAGAACTGTTAATAATCTCGAAGATCTGCAGTGTCCGAAATCCAGTGAATTATCATCCCTATAAGGACTTGTGCACATTACCTTCATCAATTTGGAAAATATCGCTGTGAATTAAAAGACGCTTGGCAGTACGCCAATTACCTCAATTACTTTGATTTGTCGCAGTATATCTTGACAAAACATGAACATCATGTGGACTGATGATCTATTGCAACTTGTTCTCAAAGACTGTAAAACTGCCAGCGTAGTGACAGGAATCTACGCCATTGATACCTTACTTGTACAAGTAAAACATCCTGCGGCACTCATCGTGAACCTGAGTCCATCAGCCTCTGGAGGATCCCATTGGGTTGTCATCTTCATCGATAAGAACAGACGAGGATTTTACTTTGATAGTCTCGGAAGAAAAGTACCAAAACCAATCATGAAATTCTTACGCCGCAATTGTATATATTTTAAAATGAACAGAACTCAATATCAGCATGATGATTCTATATTATGCGGCTTATTCTGTATTATATTCATTTATTTTAAAGTCAGAAATCAGAATATTTTAAAGTCATTCAATACTAAAGATCTGGAAAAGAATGATCTTCTTGTACTTAAACTTGTAAGAAAGATAAAAAAGCAGAATCCATCTTGTAAATAGAAAATGTAGTAGAGTAGATTTAGAAAATAAATATTTTTTTTCTTGCATAAAAGATGCATTGAGTTTTCATTTCAATCAATAAAAAAACACCCAAGGTATCTTATCATATAGTATTTATTATTATTATTATTATACATGGTATTACAATGTAATGGTCGAAATGGCTTCGATGACATTTGAATGTTGGAGTTTCAACCAATACTGAAGTTGGACAACGTTGCGTAATGCGCAACCACACATCTCAATTGGATTATAGTAAGTACATGCTTTTACACTCACATTGAAATTCAATGCGTTCAGAGCAGTACATCCTTGATCAGTTACATCTTTGACAATATTCAATTGAAATATCTTTTTAATCCAGTCAACTTTTTCTGTACCTTTACAATAAAATATCGCATCAGGTTCACACATTACATGCATCATTTTACGTAAATGAGCAACACTGTATCCATTAGAACTATCCCACTTTAGTCCGTGAAAGTTTTGAGTTAACCACTCGACTTGTTTTTGATAACCAAGAGGTAATTCTGTAATTTCACAGGGAAGATTAACCATACAGTGAAATAGCATGCTGGCATCACAAGCCATCAGACAAAATTCTCTAATAATAAATTCATGACTGGATATTTTAAAACCTTGCATATCAATCTTTTGGTTGGTTCGCATCTTTGATGCTCGGAAAATTTTTCAAAGAAAAATTTGAAAATCTTAAAATGAGTTACACTTTGATCAGCAGTAACAAACTGCTGTTCTATAATTGTGGGAATCAACTGAGCTACGAATTCTCTATCTTTCATTAAAGTAATACATTTCTTAAAAAATGTATTTTTACTAATACTCACATGACCTTGGCGTTGAAACACCTCATAATATTCATGAAACACTTCAGGATGATTAATATGATTCATTAAATGTTTTGCAATCACCGAACCTGTGTTCCACACATACATACACTCATGAGTCACTTTAAGGTTACACCCATTACATAAAATTGGATTGTCCGTTAAATGTGTTCTAAATGTTTGTAGTACACAAGCGTCCACAATAAATACACCACCACAAAATGTACAATGCGCCATCTTCCTCCTACTTGAAGCGTAGATTCCTTCGGTATCTGTATCCTGCCTCCCAGTCCTTCTCCAGCAACTCGTCCAGCAACTCCCACACTTTCCGCTTCAAAATTGTACGTACACCATACTCAAATTTAATGATTAAATGTCCAGTGCCTGGATGAGATTTCACGTACTCGTTGAAAATCTCACTTAGATTTCCAGGATGTAACATTGTACTCCATGCTGTATCCACCAAAAACTGTTCACGCTCACCATCCGTTAAGTTCCAGCTTACACATTCATGGTTCATCTGGTTCCCCATATCAAAAAAACAGCCATTACAAATTAAAGCTTCCTCTTCAGGCATCCATGAAGTAATTGCTTTACGGATGCAACGCTCGTCAATCCAATTTTTCTTACACCCACACTTGGGGTCCTCCTCCTCAACGATTTCACCAACTTCTTGCAAGTCACCAGCAAGAGCTTCAAGACTAGGACTGCGGGCAACAGGAGTCTCGGACGCCGCCAACAACTCAGCTGCACTCTCGGCTTCCCGTAAATACTTCTCGGGAACCGAAATCTTCTCCCACGTTCTTGACACTGCCATGACTTACAATAGACTATTTATTAACAATAGCGATGTTCCTTTAACAAAAAGCCCCAGCCAATCAGCAAACAGCTGCAAAGGCCAATCAGCGTACCCCCCGGCCAAAGGACGCGCACGCAGCAACAGCTGCTACCAACGGGCAAAAAGGCGGATTGTGTCTTCTAACTACTTTGGCTACTTCACTCGCCTAGAATATGTAAGTTAATGTTAGCAATTCATTGAACAACCCAAAATTCTTGAAACAATTGGGATTTAGAAGATGAGTATCCAGGGTATGAATACTGGCCACTCTATTAGTAATAACACAACCCCAAATCTCAACAGACCCTCCCAACATTTTTATCAGTTAAAACAATGTTCTGCTTTCTGAAAGCTCCATTCTTCTTTCGCCACACGTCCTGATATCCATCATTACAATACAAGTTTATCTTAGTCTCATCCTAGAAAAACAATAAATTTTTCCAAAATTCCAGGCACTCATATTGATATTTCTTGGAAAATTATAACTTCTTATTTCTGCTTTCTTCTGATATGTAATTTTTGTTTCTGATTACACATCTTCTGGATCCCATTTTTTTTGTTCACATCTATACATCTGTAACATTAACTTGCATATCCTAGGCAAGTGAAGTAACCAAATCTTTAACACTAATTCTTTGAGTTTTGTTCACAGAATGAAGAATGTAGGTTTCATTCCGGGTAGTTAGTTTTCTTAGTTGACCAGAACGAATCCACAATAATTATTCTGTTTTATGTTTCTTTATGACGTACAGCATGGCTTTCCAACAAGCTTGGCTATGTCTCAGTACCTATTTTACCTTTAGCACGTAATTTGAAATTAAAGTAAGCAGTTCCAATGTTGTTCAACTCAATTTGTTCCCCCACGAAATAAGAATGTGTCACTTGAAAAAAACGTTCGCTTTTCATGCAAATCATAGGGAATTGCAGTTGTTATAATTATTTGCCTCGATTACTGCTAAGGCAGAAAATGTACATAACAACGTTCCGAAAATGTTGAGAAGAATTGGTACATTTTAGTGGACGTTTCAGAATTAGAGATGAATTGGTTTAGTGTCTATTGGACATTTTACTACAACATAAGATGGTTTTCGAGCATGTTTTCTAAATTTGAATTCTGGGATTTTGTCCCTGGTTTTTTTTCGATATCGTCCAACTATTGAACAGCGGGGGCTCCTCGACAGTTGGGGTCCGAAGTGGGGGTCCCACTCACCCCCCTCCTTTGCGCCGTTACTCGCATCCGGAAAATCACAATTCATTACACATCATATTGTGACCATATACAATAAGTCTATTATCTTTATATCAGTTTTTTTCTTGTATACTTCTCATGACAACATATGCATGATGTTTTCAAAACAGAGCCTAATATTTTTTAAATAAAATGTTTTTCATGGAAATTATTTCAAGCATATGCGTGAACAAACGTCTTTGCTACCTTTTGCCTGTATTGAGAAAAACGGCTAAGAAGTTGAAGCTTGTCCGCAGAGCGATGTGGCGCTGAATGTTGTCACATAGACATTTACTTCATTAATCCAATACACTGTTTAATCCTTTTTCGTAGCAGTGATAGCAGTAACTTCTATTTTAAAATATATGTTTAAAATAACAGTTTAGGGAGAACCTTTCCAAATGGGAGTTACTTAAAAAGCAGTTTAAAAGCGTCATTTTAGAATAACTTAATTTTCTGTAGTTTAGTTTGTTATCCGAATAGTAGAGTGATAGACTGCCATTAGGACTTGGTAGGGTAGCTTTTATTATAACAGTTGTAATTGTATAACGTTGTTGTTGTTGAAAAACTGTTGTATGTAATTATTGTAGCTTTAGAGATTCAATTACATATTCTCTTCGCGAATAATTAGTACAAATATGATTAAAAGTTAATAGTAAGTTGAAATTCCTTCGGCCATAAATGGGAACTATTTGACAGTACAAACGAACAGACTAATAAAAATACGTATTACATAATAATTGCATCGGATTAAATTTATTTATGAACTTCTGGTATCTTTGGCTCAAGTCGGGATGAGTTAGGTACAAGGTAAGGAAAGTATCAGCCAAAGCCTTACTTAACGTAACAGTGTTCGATTTGTATAATTTCCAGAGAGAAGAAGAATTAGTGAGATATGAATTATACGGTATTTTGAGATCGTCCATATACCAGGTTAGAAATATATATCTGTAAGAGCCAGAGATGAGTTTTGGAGAGAGGGGGAAATTCCAATCATACTCTGCTACAAATCAAACACTGTGTGCATCGCGGCATACCCATTGTGAATCTGAGGGAGATTCTGGTAAACTTCGGCCGCGGGCTTGGAATTCGAATATTTTCTTCATGGCTTTCAGGCGTTCAAGACCCGGACCGGGATAGGAAAGGGGAAAGGATTGAGGAAGGCCTAAGCCAGTGTATAAAGTGAAGGTACCATCCGGCATTGTCCTGGTGTGACAGGAAAATCACTGAAAAGCTCAGTCATGACGGTCGGTCGCTAGGATTGAACCTACGACCCCCCGAATGATAAGCCAACGCTTT
Organism: Lepisma saccharinum; assembly: GCA_022664845.1. NCBI lineage: Eukaryota > Metazoa > Arthropoda > Insecta > Zygentoma > Lepismatidae > Lepisma > Lepisma saccharinum. The sequence goes on from JAGDQP010004401.1 coordinate 6,028, forward strand.
ACCACACAATTGAGTTTTTGAAATCTGCGTACCTACCCATGGTCGATCTGAAGGATACGACGTTACGGCCACGCACAAAATGTTATCATATGATATAATGAAACGAAACATTAGGGGAAAATTGTGTTTGTTTCTGCTGGTAATTGACAGACAAAGAAAGTGACGACTCGTTCGAGATAGAACGTATCGCCTCAGAATTCGACACCAGAACCAACTGTTACCACTGTCGTGAATTAGAGTGAATCGGTGGTTAATATAAAACCCGCCAAAGCTGAATCAACCTAACCTAACCAATGGTTAGTAAACTTTATGTAATTTGAAAATGCATATACGTATAACAAGGAAAGTTATTTTTTTTATAGAGAAACCCATCACACCGCCAAGTACCGAGCCCGTGTCATGGAATTAGCTGTCCAATTCAGTAGCCACAGCGCTTAGCAGGCACTTGTTAGCGGGAGCTTGTCATTGTTCTTTGTGGAGCATTGCTTCATGACTCAGCCATGAGTAAAAGCATGTGGTTTCAAGCGAACGATATTTCCTTCCCAGATTGGCTCCTAGAAATACAAAATGAAGTAATAGTATGCAGCTGCTTTTTTCATAGGTGTGGTGTTATTTATAGCCTTCGCGAAGCTTGTAGAAAAGTAGCAGTAGAAGAAGGGACTATTTCATTAGTCGTAGCAATGATAGCAATTTAGCGAAAGCAGTAAAAATAGCTGCTACGCTATTTTTGCCCATCTCTACTCGGCCGCCCAAAGGTAAAAGGAAGTAACTACATTTTACTTGTTTTGAGAAAAACGCAAAAAACGCAGCTTTGAGGAAAACAAGGACATTGTGATATAAGATACATATATTTTCTCGATCATAAATATTTAGTTTTGATTTTAACAAGTATAGAATATTTAAAAGTTAGAAATTTATATATTTTAATTTTTAAAGCAGTTACTTCCTTCTACTTACTTATTACCGATATCTGCATTTTCTAGCATACAAAGGTAAAAGGAAGTAAGATCAATTGCTTCTCTTTACCATTGCTAAGTGTCATGTCTTCACAAAAAAAATTCATCTCATTAATGCATTAATCTTTATCATGTCATTAATGGTAAGTTCTCGTGGGAGATAAAGTCTGTTAGGCGCATGATCTCTTTTGTAATGACTTATTTGCGGATTGTATGACATAATGTGTGCCATAATTACATCTTAGTCAATTTTGTTAAGAGGTGCATTTCTACCTCGTCGATCGTCTGGCGGATTTAAAGGAATCTGGTAGTGGCTGCTGTTGTCTGATCGCTCCTCTTTTCAGTGATAAGATTATTCATTACTTGGAACACATTTGAAATGCATTTATCAGATGTCAATCCTAGGACTGATAAGAAATAGGGTTAGCATACTCCAACTGTTGTATGCCCTGCAGTCAGAATCGGAAGGGTGTACTGCCTACTGAAATGTCTTTTGCAGTCTGAAGATGCAGATGTGGTTGTAGTTCTCCTTCTTACCGGTATCTGAGAAATTTTTGTGTAGAGCCACTTGCGCTTCCCGAAATTGATTGTTGATCGATTTTCTTTCTTCTTCAGTATGTTTAGAAAGACATACGCCTTTTCCCCTGCAGCTGCACTTTGGTTCTAATAATTGATGCTTGCTTGAATCCCTGTTTTGCTCTCTTCCTTTGTAAGGCATCTTTTCTTTCTGGGAATTGCAGGAGCTTCATTTCTCCTTGTTTCTTTCATAGGAAAAGATTTTGATGGATCTACTGGTTCATATTCTGGAAAAGGATAGGAAACGTAATTTACATTTTCTGCGACTAAATAAACAGCTAAGGCAGTTCTCAATTGGTTCTGAATGAATTTCATCTTCGAAAGAACACCATTTCACTGCCGAGCAAATTTCCAAAACTTGAAACATTGGTATCTTCATCACATGTACTTGAACCTTGTTCTTTTGGAGCTAACTCTACAATCTATCTTTCTCTGGAAAACACCATGACTAGACTGTTCTTTCAGTTTCCGAACTACGAAAATGTGCGCGCTAAAACAGCTGTTGCTATCATACAGAGACTGTATTCCTAACAAAGGTAAAGAGAAGTAAGTACATTTTTCGATAAATCTGATTGGCTGATTTCACTTACTTCCATTTACCTTTGTGCTGAACTCACTTATTTGTAGTTACTTCCGTTTACTGTTGGTTTATTACAAACTAGATGTAGATGCTTCCTTTTGCATGTCTTGAAACTCGCTTGATATAGAAGATAGGTGAAAACTCAAATAACCAGGATATGCGCATGCTTCTTTTAATAAATATAGTGCAAAAAACTGAAAATGGCGCAAAATGTAGTTACTTCCCTTTACCTTCGGGCGGCCGTACTGTTTAAGAGTACACTCACTCAAGGGAACAATATCTAAAATAGACTTTTACTCCACGGTTTCTGTATTGTATTTCCCTCCAAAAATTTCCGAATGCCGAGGGTATTTGTTGCAATATGCTCAAACCAAGTGCAGGTACATATCAAGGACACATACATTGGAGACCCTTGGTTCGTAAATGGCTCAATTTTTACCAAAATGTCACATAGGCGTTTGTCTCATTTACTGTGTATTATTTCTAAGAAACCATTGGTCCTTTACAGTTTTGTATATTAGGAGAGTACGAACACAATTTTGAAGCCATAATATAGCTATTACAGTTTATCCGCAGTCGGTCATTTCAATGTCAGAACTTACGCAGCGTTGTCAACTCAATAGAAAATTATTTTAACGAATTTGTCTCCGCTTAAATTTCCACAAGTATGCAACACTCCTAGATATACGAAATAAGATATGTTTGTCAGTTAGCGTTCAATCTAGGTATGCAAAACCTGACATAGGGACAATTTGAGAATAATATTTTTATGGTGAGTTGGCAACGCTGGTGTGGCACACTGCGAATAACATGGTTTATGTATATTATGACTCGGGATTTTGCGCTAGTTTCTTAAATGAATTTAAATAAATTTGGATATATTTGTAAATGTTGCTATAGTCTCCTCTTACGAAGTACCTTGAAATGCTGATCCTTAGTTCTAGTGTAGATTTGAAGTTATAATGCAGATTAGATGTTCTAGGCTACAACCTAAGTTCTAGTGTAGATCCTAAGTTCTAGTGTAGATCCTAAGTTCTAGCGCAGACTGAAAGTTGTGGTGTTGATCGTAAGTTCTAGTGCAGATCCTAAGTTTTAGCGTAGATGATTGGAAGTTCTAATGCAGATGCTAAGTTCTAGCGTAGATGATTGGAAGTTCTAGTGCGGATTCTAAGTTCAACCTACATACTTTAAACATAATTGTAGGATTAAACTTTTCGCGTATACAGAGACAAGAATCGTAATAAATTATATTATATTTCATGCATGAAAAGTCAATTTGGTTTCCGATTTATAACATAAACTTTCGTAATTTTCTTATGAAGTCATTCACCAGCATCCATCAGTTATCTAAATCCTTCACGGCCTTCAGTCCACACCGATTGAGTTCCTTGTGACAACTTTCTTACGACATGAATCTTTGTGTATAGTACTTGAGATGTAAAATAATTTCAAATGCGTTTTATGATCATGATAGTGAATCTTGTATCGTATATTATTGCATAATAGAAACAAATGTGTGTTTTTCAGGCAGAAAAGACTATAGCTCGGCTACGAAACGTCTGTGACTAGGTATAATGGCAAACTAACATGTGTGTACATAACTCTCAAAATCCATGTCACTGTGTCCCCAAACGTCATGATGAATAATTTCGTGGGATAGCTTAAGGTCAATCCACTGACTATTGTCTCATGAATAATTTTATAATTGCTTAAATTTTTCGTAATTTCTATAAATATATGTTCAAAAATGAAACTGTCCACCAAAATAATTATGAAAAAGAATTATGTTGACACAGAACTCTCAAAGCATCATTACGAGATATTAGAGAGGAAAAAGAAAGTAATTTTTGTCAAAGCTAATGAATTAAAACATTACGACATATTTTCAATCCCCCAGATAACCCATTCTTTAGAATATAGTCATCCTACCTCTGAATTTGCTTAACATCAAAAAATAAATTTTCATAGACAAATCAGTTTTATATTGACTACTATTCCTGCTAAGCGCTTTTGGTCTTTAATATTGGACAAAACTTCTCCAATTCGCAAAGAAATATTCGTGATATAATTCTACGAAAAGCAGTATTGGCCATTAACAAAATAAATATTTAAAAAATACGAATTTATTATATTCCAGCGAAAGCACCACGCACGAAAACACAGAATAATATCGTCCACTGCATTGACATAACAATAAAATATTACAAATCCCCATTTGAGGATTATATTGCCGTAAATCCATAGCATTTTAATAGGAGATATGACAATTTATTCCCCCTGCGTCGAAATATTTCAAAATAACTTCATTTGGCAAACGGTATGCATATATCAGAAGAACAAAAGAAATAATGACATATATGTAAAGAAAATGGAAAATATATTGATATAGTTCACTCAGAAAAAAGTCGAAAGTTTAAGAGGGAAAACAGCAGATCAAATTTGAAAATTTGTTACTGCTAAGATGGCATTTCTTATTAACCACGTATGTGTTGAGGAGCAACTGGAATTGGTGCAGGAGTTGGAATTGCTTGCTGATTAGGAACTCCTTCCCTCCTGACAGTGGCTCTGTATCCGTTCTCAGCGTCAGCAGTGTACGTAACGATCCTGATAGTACCATCAGGCTCATTGATCCGGTATTCACCTCTCACCACTCCACCATCACGAGTCTCCACGTGTTTCTTGCCGTCACCAGTCAATCCGTCGTTGACTCCGTAGCCGTATTGGTATTGGGGGTAGGCCTTGAATAAGGAAGAAAAATGTAACAAACAGAAAGCAATTAATTCAGAAGGAAAGAAACACAAAATAGTTTTTGGTGGGCATATTTAATTTCTTATTATGTTACTAACCAAAGGGGATTCAATTTTCACTGGTTCTCTAATAATGTAATTTATAAGTTTTTAACATTTCTTTTGAAATACATTTTCTGTTTTTAAGAACTTTTACAATAAAATTTGTGGTATAGGAAATTTTTAATGAGGAATTTTATATTAACGCCTAGTTAATTTACATATCAAGTTTACTAGCAGTTCCATAAAAACAATTATAGCTATTAGCTTATGTACATTCAGCCTCCTTAATCACATTTCACTGATCAGGTACCGAACGACCGCAGCTTAGTTGGTACCGTGTTGGACTAGTAATCAGAAGGTCCTAGTATTGATACCACTGGTCGCATATCTTTATAGATATCTTTCCAAGTATCTCCTCAGTCTTCCAGGTAAATGTCGAAATAGTACACACTAACTAGTCCCTGGCCGAGTAGCTCTCTCTATTCCGACCTCTGACTTAGATTCCACAATTTTGTCTTGACTCAAAAGTGACCCAAACTTCCTTTCTCAAGTAGAACAATTTAGTGCAAGCTTAGCAAATCGAGCCAAAAGTTTTTAAACAGAATGAATCAAGCAGTCTAGTTAAGAAGAACTAGGGTTGAAATAACCTTGACACGACAAGAAGAAGAAACAAAATGTACTTCTTGAAAGTAATACAATTCTTCTGGGTGGGAAGCAAACCAAGGACCGGTGGCACATTGATCCGATGCTGGAGTCACTAGACCACGGAAGCACACGCCTTGGCTCGCTTACCAAGCACATTTTATACTTAGTTCATCAGATCGCAAGAGGCGCCTTTAGTAAATGAACGCGAGCTGGCTGAGGGTGGTTTACAGGGAAACATTTCTAGCATGTGATGGGATTGCAGGGAACTTAGAAGATGAAGTAAAATCATGTGCGATAATACGATGAAGGAAAATCTAAATAAATTTCATGTTTGAGAAGCTTCTTTGCATAACTGACTAATTCTACATATTTGAATTAGGTTAGTTTTAACAAACAGCAACAATGTTGGTCAAACAAACCACTCATGCTGTTCCAACAAGCGTGTTTCGTGCTTGTTAATTAACATTAATATTAATATTGACGCTATCAGCTATTCTCGTTCTATTCATTTGTTTACGCACTCTCTATTAGCCAATCACAACTTTGTAAATTCGTATTTGATTTTCCTGGTGTGCTATTGGTTGTCTTCAATGTGCAGAGGGAATGGATCTCTTGATTACATGCCACTCTGTAATTACTCTTTGTGCAAGGTTGTACTCCTACATTGTTTTAGGTTTGTAACAAAATTGAAGCGACTAACTTGCTTCCAAATTCAAAAAAGTGAAAAAAAAGTTAGTTTTCGTATCATCTTGGCGTATTAAATGACAACCAAAGTTCCATATTATGAATAAATCTATGCACTTACTTACAAAGTCTTTGACAATTGTAGTGAACATTCATCTTCTTCCAACTCATTGTGTTGAGTGCTAGACCCAGAGTTATAATCTTTATGAAGACGAAATGGCTGTTTTTTGCAACTACGTTCCATTGGCAAAGGTGATATATACGGTCCAAAATATGAGGTCTATTACTTCTAAGTAGATTTGGCAAATCTAGTAGGTCTCCAGCAACAGCATTTTGCTTGTACGTAGAGTTATAATGTTTCGTTAAAAAACAAAAGACAAAAAAACAAAAAACAAAGAAAAACAGCTCAGTTATTTTATGCTCTTATATTTAATAAAACTTTCACGGGAAGAACAAATGGACTGCTATGATCATAACTACGTTAAAACTTCTAATAATTGTGCTAATATGTGTTTGTACTTGGAAATACTTACGTAGTAATCCACATTTCGTAAGTCCACGTTACTTCCATCTTCACCAACAATAACACCATAAGAAACTGCTAGCAAAGCAGCCAGAATGATCAGATCCTTTAAATATAAATGCATAAGTTAAACAATTGGTTATAATTAGATAGTTCTATTGGAATTAATTAAACATCAATACGTTGATGAAAGCTACAGCCGTGATTTCCTCGGTGCTTTATTCATTGCCTTAAAAAAAAAAACTTTTCCATTATTCTGTCACGTCACGTATAAAGATGTAACGTCACGTCAGATGGAAGGGATTTCCCATTAAAGTACGTGTTCTCTAACTTTAATGAAAATCAACAACAACAAAAATGTTATTGGTTTCAAGCGTTTTGTTTTTTGTAGATTTATTAAAAAAATTAAATCATAAATTGCTTAAGTAGATAAATGTCGAGTTGTGCTACTAACAAAGTACATGCACGTGTACTGAACAGACAAAAGGCGCCTAAGATATTTATAAGAAACGGAGAAGCTAAAGTGATTTTAAAGATCCTTTTCTTATTTTCGTTTCCAGCATTTTAAATATTGGTCAACAATACCTAAAAGCATCTCATACCTAATATTTCATCCAACAAGTTATCCGATAAATTATATGTAGAAATCATCTCTAGACTAAGTTGATCATTCCGTTGTACAACAATTGAGGATACACTCAGTCCCGATAATCCAGGTGGTAAACTGGGAGGCACGTAAGTTCTATCCCAGGTGACGGCTATCTTGACTGAGGTATTTCTGACTTATCTTCAGTTTTACCAAGCAAACGAATTAACTCTATGGATTACGGAATACTAAGTTCATTACCACCGTAAGAAACGTTCGCCATCGTGGGCAACATGAAGCCAGTTTTCATCACGAACATTTAACTCTCGAAGATTCCTTCTAACATTCTTATCACAAGGATGTCTCGGTCTCCCTAACGACCTCTTTCCTTCCGGTATACCAACAGCTATGGACAATAACCGTAGTTTTCCTTCCATATGAGCTACAAAGCCTACCCATCTTAGCCGTCTGATTGCATTCCTCTTATAATATCGAGTGAATCATACAGTGTGCGAAGAAATAGCAGTCTCTTCCATTCTTCGGTAATATAGTGCCGTTATAGCCCATAAGCAAACGCTGGTGGTATTTGAAAAAATACCATGACCGCTACTTTTTTTTCATCGCTTTACCCGAGGAGTGATCGCCGAAGGAAGTCATCTCTCAGATGTTACGAACTTATGGAATAACTTCCAGTTAAGCTTGCAAATAAAAATATATATAAATAAAGTCATAGTATATACTTTCCCTCTGAAATTTTACGGTAGGGAATTGTTAGATGACACCATTTCGGAATAAACGATCACAGGTTATTCGCTATGTAATCACCGAAGAAAGCACTTCAGGTATGACGAATTGATAATTTCAACTTACAAATGTGCTTAAACTTACTATACTCACTAAACAAATAATCTTCATGATGGATTCACTGGCTGTGCTGTATGTCGAATGGGATTTGTTATATTTATATAGAGTTAACCAGGAGAGGAAGTAAAGTGTAAGAATTATTACTGTTGCGAAAAGAATTTGGTTTTATTATTCAAATTTATTTAAATGAAATCCAGTTTCTTCTGTTTAAAAATATGCATAACAGATATTTTAACTACAAGGAAACAACCATTTATTCAAAGTCGTTGATAATTAACATTGGTTTATATTCTGTGACAACGTTCCTTAGGTATTAGAATTTTCTTCAGAAAAAAATATTTTTATTTACTTTAACACAAAGTAATGAAGATGAGTGATTAGCATACACGTTTGTAGCACAACGTTTTTAATTGTGTATACTGTGACCGAATACTGTGATCGAATTACTTTTTGAGAATGGAGGTATTTGTTACTGGGCACCACGACTTGAGGCGCTGCAAAGAAAAAGTTAAGTAAGTCAACTAGAATCCAATTTGAGAAACAAAAGGTTTTAGTAAAAATTGTATAATGATCCACAATGAAAAAGTAGTAAGTGCTGCTACCTATGCGGTTAGCAAGAGAGTTACGACTTGCACCACTTTTCCATCAAATAGATTTGACTATGGAGAATACAGATGTGACCTTAACTCAATATTTTAAAAAAAAACTGACTTACACTACTTATTCCTTCACTGACTCCCTTATTAAATAGTGTGATTACAAGTGATGAGACTTTGGTATATTTCTATGATCCATACATTAAACAAAAGTCAATGGAATGACGTTACAAACAGTGATAGTAAAATCTCGGTAATATTCCCCCCAAAATAGGAAAAAATTGACGAATTTTACTTTCGATAGTTGAAATAACACTTAGGAAGGAAAAATTTTCAGATTGGAACTTAGCGAGAAATTCGAACAGCTTTTCTAGTTTGGCGGGCGGGGGTAAAGTCAAAGTTGGAACGGTTTACACATAGGTTTTACAATGTTTGTATCGATTTTTAATCGTAGACATTTTGAAGTTCGGAAGATATTCGAAAATATATAAGGTCTGGCCAAATCCCTAGAATGTAGCAACTAACATTTTATAAGTCTTCCCTAGCAGTGCACGATATCGGTCCAATGTCAGTCCAATATTGGGACAACCTTGATCGATATTGGTCCGATATCCTGCACTGCTAGGGAAGGCTCATAAAATGTTAGTTGTTACATTCTAGGGATTCTGTCAGACCCCATGGGTTAGTTCAATTTTGTACGTTTCCATTATAGCCATTCCTGTTCGAAATAACATATTAATCAGCGGTTTTATACACAACATGTACAGGGGTGCTTTTGTATTTGCGAAAACATGTTCAAAGGGGATATATTTTCATGTTTCTAGCTTGTTCATTGTTTAATATATGCAGAAATAAAATAAGTGGCCGTAGCTAAGTTAATATAACGTTGACTTATCATTCTTAATGTTCTGGGAAGGATTCCTGAGGTCGGACAACCTGACAGAGGTTTATCTAGAGTTTTCCCTTTGTCCCACCTGGGATGGTGTTTACTAAATATGTCCTGGTACTTCCCAATTTGCCTATCTCGGCCTGAACGTGAGATGCCTGAAAACCATAAATGAAATTTAAATTCAAACACTGAGAAATTAAAGAAATACGAAAGGAAAATAAATTGGACGATCGGAGGATATTTACGTGTAAAATCGATAATTTCCTACATTTTATTTTCGTTTCCTACTATGCATCACTAGCCACTAATTGTTGCAAGCGAAAAAGAAACATATCATCTGTCAAAAACAGAATGAATGTGTTTCAAGACAGTAATGGAGTGGTCTTGGACTCGATGATTGAAAAGAACCAAAACCCCTTAACCATAATTTTTCGGAACACATAAAGGATGAAACTTGTCACTGACGGATTGTATAAAAGAAGCATATATTAAGATTTGTAGTGCTCTAAAACACGAAGAATATCCAATAAATGAAACATAATTATTAAAGCGATATTTAAGACTTTATTGTTATGGAATATTACCATTTCCAAACATATTTCTTACCAAATAAGTTCTAAATTTGATACAGAATAACTAGAATGCCTTGATAATATAATAACAAATTTAGTTGACTATGGAAAGATATGTATACGTTTTAGAAACACATTTTAATAATAAACAGTGTAACTTTAGATCAGTAAGTGATAGTTCTGAGAAAGAGTAGTGACTGAGATCTACAGCGTTTCGTATCAGAATGTAATATTCAAGTTTGGCCATAAAACGTATTTATTCACAACGTTTAGACCAGTGATTCCTAATCTGGTGTGCAGAGGTACACCTGCTGAAACCCCGTAAATTGTTAAGTGTGCCGCAAATCTTCTGAGACTGTAATTTTGCTGGCTAAAATAATGACGAGAACCACTCGCTCAACCATGGTACAGCCCCCAAGGAACAAAGTTTGACAAAGAAAGGAATGTGAAGGGGGAAAGGGTAAGTTTTCCTCAACTGAAGTCAGTGAAGTGTACAATCATTTTCCAAATGTAACTAGTGGTTTTAGTGAAACAAAAAAATCGCTGCTGCTTTATAATCAGAATGCTAGATCCTTGCGCGGTAAAACAAATGACTTTTTCTGTAGTGTAATATCAAATAATTACGATATAATTACAATTACTGAAACATGGACTAATGAATCTCATTACGACAGTGAATTATTTGATAATAGGTATACTGTTTTAAGACAGGATCGCAATATTAATAAAACTGGAAAGTCAAAGGGGGGAGGGGTACTTATCTCGGCTCTTGAAAAATACAATTTGTGTTTATTGAATAGCTGTGATGATCAATATGAGTGTCTGATTGCTAGAATAACTGTAAAGGGGAGACCAATGTTTATTTGTGTTGTATATTTTGAACCGGTTTCAGGTATAGATTTGTATGATAACCTATTTGCATGCATTGAATCCACTTGTCCGCAAGGCAGTCCTATTCTCCTCATTGGTGATTTCAACCTACCGGAGATAACCGGTACCGAATTCGATTTTGAGCAAAGCGCATCTTTAAAGTGTAGAAATTTATATAATTTTATAAATTTTTATGATTTGAGATCATTCAACAATGTTGCCAATAATAATAATCGCACACTAGATCTAGTTCTGTCAAATCTTGAAAATGTTGAAGTTAATAGAGAATTGTTACCGTTGGTACCGGAAGATATCCATCACCCAGCTATAATAATAGAAATAGTTAACAGAAAGGTCAAGAAAGAAAAGCAGAAAAGTAACACTTATTATTATAATTTTAGGAAGGCAAATTTTCTGATGTTGTATCAGGAACTACAAGCTATTGATTGGGAACTCTTACAAGCGTATCGGAATGTTAATAACTTAGTGAGTAAATTCTATGATATTGTCTATGAAATATTTGATAGGTGTGTTCCTCGTAAAATAAGTACTGTTTCAAAGTATCCGTGTTGGTTCACCAAAGATATTATTAGAAAACTTAAGGTCAAGGCATATTATCATAAACAATCCAGGGTCAAAATCATGAACTCAGCACCTTTCTATCAAGAATTTGCTCGATTACGTAGGGAAATTAAGAAAGACATTAGAATTGCTTATAAGAGTTTTATAATTAATTCTGAAAATAATATTAGTACCAACTCGAGCGAACTGTGGAATTTTATCAAAAAAAAAAAGGCACCTACCGCCAAATGTATTAAAATTTGAAGGTCAGGAGCTATCTAGGAATGATGAGATAGGAAATGCATTCGCTCAGTATTTTCAATCGGTATTTCTATCCTCCTCTCACACATATAATAATCTTAATGGTGATGCTGTTAGTAATAGAAATGATGAAATAGGGACACTGTGCATTGACCAAATTCAACTAAAGGAAGTTGAAAATGCTATCAAAAATTTAAAATCGAAAACGTCAGTTGGTTCTGATGGTATACCCTCATATGTAGTTAAGGGATGTGTTGATATATTTAAATATCCCCTATTGATAGCATTTAACTTATCCCTAAAAACATGTACTTTCCCCGACAAATGGAAATCTGCCCTGGTTTGTCCTATCCCAAAATCTAATAATACTAGAGAAATTAATGACTTTAGGCCAATTGCAATATTACCAGCTTTTGCAAAAGTATTCGAACAAATCTTATACAAGAGAATTGGTAATCATATTCAACCAGTTATTTCAGCTAAGCAGCATGGCTTTGTTTCTCAGAAATCCACGGTAACAAACTTAGCACTTGTTACGGACTACATAGCAAATTCGATGGACGAAGGCAAGCAAGTTGATGTGATTTATATTGACTTTGAGAAAGCATTTGACAGGGTTAATCACAATATATTACTAGAAAAATTAAATCACTATCACTTCTCACCCACTGTGATTAGGCTCCTCTATTCGTACTTAACAAATCGCAAGCAATCAGTTGTCTATAAAGAATACAAATCATATGAATATTCTGCACTCTCAGGAGTTCCTCAAGGTTCGAACCTAGGACCTTTGTTATTCCTCTTATTTGTTAATGACCTTCCTGATTGTGTGTCTGATAATGAAAAATTGTTATTTGCAGATGACTTTAAAATATATACAAAAGTCAACTCTATCGGAGACTGCATAAGACTTCAGCAAAGCTTAGATAATATTGCAAACTGGTGTGCTATTAATCAACTTGGAGTCAACATAAGTAAATGTAAAGTATTATCATTTAATAGAAATAAAACCACTCATCAATTTGATTATTCCATTAATAAAATTGTACTAAACAGACCTACTGTAGTTAAGGATCTTGGTGTCACTTTTGACTCGAAATTGACTTTTAACATACATGTAACAAATATAACAAATGAAGCCTTGAAGTTACTAGGATTCGTAATTAGGACGGGAAGAGAATTCAACAACATATCAACATTGGAAAACATTTACTATGCTTATGTTCGCTCCAAGGTAGAATATGCTTCTTCTATTTGGAATCCATATCAATTGAAACATTGCCAACAATTAGAGAAAATCCAATCAAAATTTCTTAAATTCCTGACCTTTAAAGAAACTCGAATCTATCCTGCTTATGACAGTTACAATGCAGTCATTAAGAACTTCAATATTCAGAGCTTAGAACAAAGGCGCAACATTGCTGATCTGTTATTTCTGCAAAAAATTGTTCAAAATAAATTAGATTGTATGGATTTAGTTTCAACATTAAAGTTTCGTGTCCCATCATCTAAAACTCGCGTTAATAATACTGGTTTCTTCCACTGTAAAAAGGCAAGAACCAATATCTTAATGAGGTCACCAATCTGGAGAATTTGTACTATATATAACCAACTCTGTACAGTTCACAATGATCTGGACGTATGCTATATGTCACCTAAAGAATTTAGAGATACAATTGTCAATAAACTCTGTACAATTACTTTGTAAAGCTTAACACTATAATTAGGCCATTGCCTGTTGTGTTGTCACTAAATAAATAAATAAATAAATTCAAGTAATTTCACTCAATACTAGCCTGTAGGCTGCGAAAATGTAGGCTTTGAGAATTTACTACTAATAGAGTTGCAACAACTTTACCTGTGGCGAAAACACGTTTGATTTCAGCATCATGAGAAGAGAATGCATACCAAAATATACATAAGATAATAAAATAAGGTAGACATATCACAATTCCAAACCAGGTGTACAAACACAATACGAATGCGACAATGTTTTTGCCGAAGGCGTGTTCACATAATAGGAGATGAGACTGACAGAGAGAACTGGTACTGGGAGCGACCATGTCGCCAACAGCATATAAAATTTCGAAAAGCTTTTTACATTTCTAATATTTTATACGTTAAACTTGTATCGACTCTCTTCTCAGAGTGCTGTGATAAAACGAGCTTTTCCCAGATATAAGGTTGCTGTAACTCCGTTAGTAGTGGAATCTCAAAATACACATTTTTGCAGCATAACACTACCCTGCAGGACTAGTATATGTGAAACTTTCAGATTACTACCCGGTCCTCTACCAGAGATTTTCAGCTTCAAACTTTGGTATAATGTTACAAAAGCCTCTTCATTTCTTTTCTATGCTATGGAAATCAGTCGTTGGACTTAAGAAGAAATATCGTGTGCCTTCATCCGCGCATAGCTTATGGTTGGCGACGGGTTTGTGTATAATCTACGTATATATAACCGCATCACACTTCAGTTCCGCTATAACTTTCCTACTCATTTCTATGATCATGTCACTTTCGTGCGTGAAATTGGACAACTTATTTTCAAAACGACACGAAAGGCCGCATTGGCTCAGTTAGTTAGTTTACCTCTGGTGCTAGGGGTCGTTGGATCGATCCCTGCTCATGCCATGGTGTGTGCGTGGGTTTTCTCGGGGTGCTCCCGTTTCCTCCTACTTTCATCATTCCATCGATTCATCCCATCACCATCTATAAGGTTTGAGCCGTAGTTGTCTAAAGACCTTAAAATAAGTTCAATTCAATTCAAAACTGCACTATCCAGTGGGGCCAATTTTTCAGTGGGCGTAGAAAATGCACGTGTTTGATATGGCAAGTACTATAATTGTGTGAATGATATAGTGTTGTCTAATTTTCAATGCCTCTAGTTACAATATTAGATAATTCGCCCAATTATAGTTCTCACTTTCCCAGAGGAATACGTTATTTTACGCCTACTGAGAAATTTACCCCACTGGACCAGCGCCATCTTGAAAATTAGCTCCTCATTTAAGATTCTACTACAATATCCCGTACACATAAGTAATCTCTACATCTACTTTGTTTTCACACACACACGCACACGTACATATAATATATACTGTATAACCGCATCACGCTTCAAGAACTCCTACCTTGAAAGTCGTGTTACCATCCCAGCACTTGCCTGGAATGACTGAGGTAATCCTTACCTAAAGGACAACGATGTTTGGAAAGTGCCTTGAGGGCTTGTTACGTAGCTAGTGATAAGGCATTGGTATCTGGTAAACGCTAGGAATACATAAATGATATGCAGTTGTCCAAAACCAAGAGGGGATTTTATTGACCCATACAATTACAGATCTTAACCAAGATATTCGGGCAACGAGACTTCACCATTTCTAAAATACGCTAGCAAACGAACCATTGATCTCACTTACCAAGAGTCCAAAGGGGACTGACGGACGGCAATGTGGCTTAAACCCTGGGTTCCTTCATGGCGGCGGCGAGAAGGCAGCGGATGACTTCAGGCACAGCTGAGTGGTTGTGCTCGTAAGTGACGCCCAATCGTAACATCAATGACTGGTTTTACGCTGGTATGGCGACAGGCCGAGTTGACGCCGGTTGGTGATCGGTTACCTCTTACTGAGCCTGTCAATTGAAGTTCATTGATGATGGTGCTGTTCACTTCGCTGCTATTTATTGTGAGGCCAGGATTCTTAGGATTGCTTTTGCATATTTGTTGCTCGCATATTTGACTATCTGGCTGCGGGCAGTGGTGTACTTTGTCGAAGTTACCTCAAATGAGATCCTTTCCTTCCTATCAACAATATACGGGCTCTGGGCGCCTCTGAGATCTTATTTAGTCTGCCTACAGGATGGAAGTGGCACATTCTGTGCATAATTGAAAGGGATTCCTATATAAACTCGAAGAACAGATTCCGTAAACTTTCTTCAGTTTGTCAGATTTTGCAAACTCTCCAATAATGTTTTGTGTTTGTGATTAGGACTTTTTCCTTAGTGCTAGTATTTTTTTCGGCGCTGGATATTGTGAAACAATTGTTAATATACAATGAATCTGATGAACTCATTTTGTTCACCAAACGTACGCTAAGAGATGCGCAAAACAGCAAATAGGTAGAAATGTTAACTTTACTAGCTCTGGAAAATAGTGTTAGTCCTGCTGTGTACATGAAAATAAATAAACGACGGAGCAAAAAACTAAATAGTCCATTGAATACAAGATATTTTGTTAGGTCATCGGTCCCCTGGCAAGAACCTTCGTGGTGGATAGTGAAGCATGTGATGAGAAAATTTTGAATAACTTTATTTCTGTTTTGGATTTGCATTTTTTATTAGAACGTTTACGCATTTTTGTTAGAACACAGACCCATGCACATTCTTTTAGCCAGTTATTATCTTAAAACAGATATCACACGGTCGAGTTAGAACCATATGATTTGATTCCATTTGTGGGATATTTATATTTCTACGTATACACATGGCTGTGACATGTCCGATACTTGGTATTTTCAGCGATCTTTGGAACTTAACATGAAACCCACGGTTCTCCTACCTGACCCTCTCAGGCAAAAAGGGAGAGGAAATGAGAGCAAGAAATGTCGTCGTGCATTCCACACGCATACAGCCCCAATTTATGAAGTTCCAATTTATACACGGTTGTCAAATTTTTGATACGTAAAATCAATGCAAACGTTATTCCTCTTATACCGATTTGTTTTGATTACACGGGACACTGTCTCATTAAGTGTATATTCCTTGTGAAAGCCTCTCTTGATAGATAGAGTTTTCATTTAGGACATTTCACACAAAATAATTGCGTTTGCTTTCCCCGTTCTGGAAAAGAAGGGTGTGTGTTGTGTGAGTGAGAAGAAAAGCCAAGGAAATAGAAAGTCCGCTCGCTCTACAGCTCGTTGCCAACCTCTGGAATTAGTTGATATTCGTTTTACACGATAATCGTCGGATACCTTTTCTCGATACAGATTTGACACGTCATCTTCGAGACGTATCACATATTATAAACCTATAATAAATTTTGTTGGGCCGGTCGCATTAAAATTACGCAAGTTGAACGTAAAATGTGTGGGAAAATCAATACAACAGTTAACCTTAGTTGGTTAAATTGTTGTCCATCAGACTGGAGGAAACAAGTATTGCTGGTTCGGTATTTTTCAGAAGGGTAGGGAAAGTCCCCTTGCACCCAAGCAGACAACAGGTCGCAGATTCTGTTGACCTGTGATGTTAGTTTCAACACCTTGGAATGTTTGTAATTGTCTTGCACTATTTTACCACATTAAAGATAAGGTTTGGTCACTAGACCCAACAGACATTTACAGGCGACACATTTATCTTCCTTTTTTTCGTTTTCGCTGAAAAAATCAGCAACTAGAGAAAGCTATATTGTCCCCTTGCACTCACACATCCAACGTCAGCTGACAAAAAAAAAAAAACACTGTTGTAAAGTTCTAACTTTCCAGATAAACGTTTCAAATGTATTTTGTTAATAATGATTGGTTACTTGTGAGATTCTATAACCATTGTTTACTCATGCTGAGCAATAATTATTTCTGACAATATCAATACAGGGATTTAGCAGTACGGATAGGACAAACTTTGATACCTGCTTTGAATAAATTTGACAATGCCGCTAGTGGTCAGCTGGACCGGTGTATGTTTCTGTCCCTGTTAATTTCGGTTGAAAAACCAAGGTCCTGCGTGCGATCAGCTTTGGGAATGTATCGAATATCCAAGAGCTGCAACATGTTTTAGTAATTTGATTTCCCAAAGTCCCACGAAGCAGTGAGTGTATGTAGTTTGTCAGTCACTAGAATTTTTGGTTCTGTATGTGTGAGACATAAACTAACAGTAATAACTGAATTCTTGCACTCTAACCTACGTGTGTTAGGCCATGTGAATACACACCCAGAACAGATAGAAAGGATATGAAAATTTGTAAAACGTGTGAAATTTAAATGCAAAAGTAATACTATTGTTCAGGTAATCCTAGCAAATACAGAAAAAGATAATATTACTATGTTTAGTGTTATAAAGATATATTTTGTCACTATAACTGGTAAACAAGGTATAGGGTTAGCAACCCTACTAAGGTTTACAATAGTCAGAATCATACCAACTTTGACTGGTGCGTTTAGGTTACGGACGAAAAGCCTTTTTCTTTTGGAGGAGCCCTGGTTTAAGTACGTAAAATGTGTTTCTCACGCGGAGTTCATCTTAGTCAAATCGCCGGAAAAGTTCACGTATTTTTTGCATATCCTCAGAACAATGCCGTAAGTGAGACTGTTTCACGGTGCGCTTGACACTTAAAACTTTCGGTTTTCCTTTGGGAAACTTAACCTGCAAAAATTCTGCACAGGGTTACACAATGTAATATACCGTTTGATTGTTTTCCGTTGGACACCAGAATATAAGGTGATTTGTACTGTGCGTGTGGTAAGAACTCGAATTTTGTTTGTTTGTTTCGTACGCATACGAACAGCAAAATTTAAAAAAATGACGCACACAATGTAGAGCTACAAACGCACTCACCAGTTAGAACATTTTAGGCTAATTATGTCATGCCAGATTAGCCACATTGTCCCTCCATGTAAAACGTAGAGGAAGATAGGCCGAGTTCCATGTCGACGTAGCTTTCCGTGGGTCATAATCAACTCAACATACCACAAGGGCTGGACCCACGTCGACGTAGCTTTCCGTGGGTTAGCAACAAGAGAACGAACCACGAAGGCTTCAAGAATTCCACCATGCTGCACTCAGAAGACCTCAAATTATCTCGTGTGAAACAAGGTACCGGTACACGAAAATCGAACTTGATGTGAGAATGATAATTGCCGATACAATTGTTACAACCAAGAGATTCATGTTTTTGTAACTTAACTTTAGTAATGGGCTTTCTTCTTACGTATATTTCTAATAACTAATATAAGCTCGTAATACCTCAATTGGAAAAAATTTTCAACATAAATTAAAATCACATTGACCTTGAACCTCTGAAAGGAAAATTGTTATTGAGCCTTGCAATTTGTTTCTCTCTGTATTGTAAGACATGTAGCGTGTAAATTTGCAACTGTCATATCAACACTGCAGTATTAAAACCTCTTAATTTTCTATATTGTTTAGTTGACAAAGTTAGTACGGTGTTCACTATTTGGAACTAATTGGTCACTTTTGCTCACAAACCCTGAGATGATTGTTGGGATAATAGTTCCTTGCATTTAGCCTCGTGTATAATAAAGGTTCCCTTAAAGTTGATTTAGCACCCATAAAATTCATGATTGTTTTGTCTTCTTTTTTCCAACGGGTACACTGACACCGGAAAATTGAATAAGTAATGGTATAGTGGGTCAGTGATTACATATAACTGCCCATCCTGGGGCTTTCCTCTTTATCTAAAGTGTTCTATAAAATGGTCTTCATATCACATATGCCGCCCCAACTAAGAACTCTTACATCACAAAGAGTTAAGTGATCTTTATCATATTACAACCATTAATAAATAAACGTTTGAGAACTGTAGTGTACTCAGTCATTACTCTGTCTTTCTGAAAACTATCATTGAACTGAAGCTACAGTATTTATTAAAATATGTACCTCTTCCTTTCCATAATCAAGTAAATTTGTTATTCTATTATTATATCAAGGTCCTCCTATATCAAATCTACGACTTAATCAGTATGCAAAATACAGGTTCTTTTTCAAAGTAGAAATATGTTCCGTTCTTGCACTGATATTTTGAAGAATGCCATTAATAGATGCAAAAACCACTTTAATAATTTTTGATCACCTCAAGGTTTTAGTGATATTAATTTGATTATACAGTAAGTAGGAGTCAAGGTTGAAAACAATAACATAAATTTACATTAAATATTAATATATTTTATTCAAATGGTGATTGTTGCAAACCAAATATAATAAATAAATTTAATTAAGATTTGAAGAAACTCTAATACCTAACTGCAACTACTACTAATAATAGTAATAGTAGTATTTGTATAGTAGTGGAAGTTGCTGTTGTTCTTGTAGTAGCAGTAGTAACAGCAGTTCTGGTAGTACTTGTAGTAGTTGCAACGGTAGTAGTTATTATGTTATTGTTTTCGTATTGTTTGTTGTAGTATTATCAGTAGCAGTACCACTGTTAGTGTTTCTAAATATTTTATTCACTGAGCACCAACTGGTGGCCAAATTAGCTAGCATCCCTTAACAATAAACGGTTAATTACCGAATTAATATACGAATTTAAAACATTTCATTTATAGATGGCTTTTCGTGTATTAGAACATTACAAATATCTAATATACACATCTTTCGTATAATCCGTCAGTAACGTTATATTTCCCTTTATATTCCCTGAAAAATTATAGTTAATAGAATTTGATTCTTTTCAATCCCACCGAAGTCTGTTTCCAAATAAAGGGCCCAGTGTTAGAGATAAACACGAATTTGTTCTTGGTACCTCACGTAGTTCAAAGTGTTGTCTCTAAATCTTGATCACTGATATATTCACCACCGCTGTCAATGTTCTTTTTCTCCTGTTCTTTAAAGGCTTCAAGTACAAGCTAAAAATAAATAAGTCATCTTGGACATAAAGTCGAATTGTTAGTGGTGGTTTAAGTTTGGAGGCATAATGTCAAATACATGCCAGAAAGATACATTCAAGTGTCCAAATGGAATAAAATAAGTGAGCGCAAAATATAGACTTTATTCTGGGTGAGGCGTTTTTGTCCGATATACCTCAACAATTTGTGATATATGTGAGATATACATTGTGACCTACATTATTGCTTTAGTATATTGTGACATGTGTGCCTTGACTTTTTGATTTTTCAGTACTTTGGTAAGTTTTTCTTATTCTTGAAACACACTTATTTACTTACTGTTACATCTTCTACGAAGCAATTGACCAAGACCGCTCCATTGCTGTCTCGAAACACAACCGATCTGAATTTGACTGATAACATGATCATTTTTCTCGCTGGAGACTATTCGTGACTAGTGATGGATAGTGGGAAGGAAAAATAAATTTCATAAAATCGTTTACTCACGTAAATTCCCTCCCACCTTCCAATTTATTTTGCTTGGATTTTCCTTTAATTTCTCCATGTTTGAATTTCAACTAACTTATGGTCTTTTCAGTCAACTCAGGCTGAAATATGGTGATGGAGAGGATATTGGAAGGTACCAGGGCATAGTTAGTAGGTACCATCCCGGCATTTGCCTGGTATGACAGAGGGAAAACCAAAGGTATAAATAAGTCAAGCACTTGCTACGAGGATGCTTTTTGAGATGTACAAAGATTTTCAGATATTATCTTCCAATTTATTTTGCCAATGTATTCAAGAGGCAAAAAATGTCGTCAAGATGTCACGTGTATTTATTAACAATAAAAACATGAGAATATTTCACCTTTGTACATGATTTTGGATACACGAAAGCACCTTTGTACAGGATTTGCATAGATTAGCTGAAATAGTTTCCAAGATGAATTGAATACTCAAAAGTTAATTAACGAACACTAAAAGTAATTTGCTGCGCTCCAGTTTGAAAAGTTTTCTTCTAAAATATTATTTCAGCTAGTGAAAATAAAAATCATTACTCTTCCTGTTTTTTTTTTAATATTGCACTAGAATTTTGTTTAAAATAATGCAGATTGTATTAATAGTCATTATTTTATCCGCAGATCGGAAGAATTCGAAGAAACTATTTCAAATTTGAGTTCAAAAACTTTGATTTATGATGGTATTTTTAGTCATGTGAGGATACAATCTGTCATTATAGTGTTTTTATTATGTGTACTCAGACACACTACCTACCCCTTAAAAGCAAACAGAGGAAAGGTGATTTCAAATTTAGGTTTAGATGACTTAATTTAAGAGGTAACTTTTTTCGTGTATCGCTAAGATCTTCGTTTGCGGTATTTTGCACCATATGAACTGAGCCTGTATAGCATCTATACATAAAACTGATAGAGAGGGAAATTGACCTTAGATTTAGGCTTAAGTAGTATGTTTAAAAGTTGTAGTCTCGTCAAACTGAAAGCGTCAGGATAAATCAAAGTATCTAAACAGATATCTTAGATTAATTTATATTTATCTGCTTTTGTTCAGCGCTAGCATCCCATACAGATTGAATGTATTGAAACAACCACCGTAAAATAAGACTGCCGTTCTATCAAATTAGAATGGCCTCATAAATCAAAGGATCTAAAACCAAATTTGAGGTTAGTTTCTCTGTTTTCGTTCAGGTGGTGGCGTTTATAAGAGTCTGAGTTCATAAAATGCTTAAAAGTTAAAACAGAAAGTTATGTTCTTACGAGGTTAAAATTGTATTACAAATCGAGTTTTCTGAATCCAAATGTAATATATGTTCTTCAATTTCTTCTTATTTCCCGAGATGAATAGTAACTTTTGAAACGCCCTGTATATTTACGATATTTTTACCCGTCAGTCTTTGTAACGTCAATATTGATTTTGTTTAGTATAGGGATCATAGAAATGTACCCAATCAGTTGTAATTACATCCTTGAAGAATTGTTGTAGGACACTTACAAATGCCCCCATTCTCAAAAAAAAAATCCACTAAGGTGAGCTGTTTTAAGATGGCGTCCTTCTCGGTTAGCCATAAGAATGGTCAACTTCTCCAAAAAAATCAACATAATTGTTAGTGCTTTGTGATTTATTTTAACGTTTGTTTTTCACTATGTAGACTTCAGTAAATTCAATACTAGAAACATAGTCTTGCTTATTACCCACTTTCATTGCGCTGTACTGATGTAAATAAAATCCATAATTATTTCTCTGAAGAAGATTTGATCATTCCTATAAATGACACAGAAACGTTGTAACTGAGTAAAGCATTAACTCAATGACTGAATTATTGTTTTGCCGTAGCTAAAATGTCTGTTATGCATACTTTTGAACAGAATGAACTAATTGGATTTCATTTGAATAAATTTGAATATTATAAGTAAATTATTCTCGCAACAATAATAAATCTTGTACCTTACTTCCTCTCCTGGTTCATTGTATATAAATATAGCCAACTGACATTCGATCTACAGTACAATCAGTGAATTCACCATGAAGACTATCTATGGAGTGAGTACATTAAATTTAGGTACATTTAGTAGTTGAAATGATCAAATCGTGATATCTGAAGGCATTTCTTCGGTGATTCCATAGCGAATGAACGGTGATTGTTTATTCCAATGTGTTGTCTTCTAATATGTTCCAGCTTACAACTGTAGAACTTAAATGAGTAAATAGTTACATTGAAAAGTGTCGAACACATGATGGCTAAGTACCCTTCGTATCTTAGGTATTGTTGTGGATGACCGCTCCAACTACGGTACTTTTCACATACTCCTTATTAACTAAATCTATGGTTTACGAAACTCGCAAGTTGATCACCGCAGTAATAATTTTCAATACCCCTAAGTTTACATTTATTTGTAAACAATTAGCAATTATGGCCTAAAGTTGTGACGATTGAGGATGACTTGTCGCAATGGTGATTCTTCAGGAAAAGCGATGGGAAGAGTAGCGGACATGACTTTTAATGATAAATGCCTTTTGTTTGGTCAAACGCAAGATAACTCTGGAAAATGGCCGACAACAGAGCCCCGATATCGTGTGCCTCCCAATTGCCGATTCGAAGTCCATGACGTTACCAAGCGGTTAATGGAGGTTAGGTTTATCCTGAAGTGTGCAAAGAAACCTTTAAATTTAGGCTTAAGTTCGTTTCTACCTTTGATTATTTTCCTGGACAAGTTATTGGATGAAAAATGTCAGCGTTTAACTATGAGCTATGTTTAGTTTTTTTTTTTTTTTTTTAAACGAACACTCAAAATGATAGAGGTATAAATCAAAACAGGATTCTTAAAATAATTACATTTTTGTTTTGAGGAATATTTTAGAAACATATCTGCTCAAAATATCTTCCTTTCTCAGTCACAAATTTTGACATTTGCCTACTACTCAAAACCTACACTCAAACAAGCCGCTTGAAACAAAAAAACAACAACTTTGCAGCTCACCTTTAAAAAAATAGAAAAAACTATTGGTGTCAGTTTATTGATACATAATTTATTTACATACATAATAGAACTTTTTTTTAAACTGTTACTAAATGTTTAATGTTTTCGTTTATCATTAAAGGTTCTTGTCGTCCTGACTTCTTTAATAGCAGTTTCTTATGCTGTTACTGTTGGTGGAGATGGAAGTAACGTGGACTTACAGAATGTGGATTACTACGTAAGTAACTAACAATAAATTGTACAAGTAAAATCTGTACAAGGAAAATCCGCCCTTTTTCTTCTATTTTATTTTCAATAATTAGACAACTTCAGGTGACAAAATTTGTAGATACGAGCTATCAGTGAACTCAATCACACTGCACCACACCAATAAATCAAATAAGAGTTTCCATAGATAATAGGTATTGCGTAAATAAAGAATGCAACTAATATGCTTACAGTATTTTATAAGAAACAATGGTAGAGATACATAGCCAAAATCTTCGTAACAGAAACTGCACCATACATTGTCCTTCACACCTACGTAAATCAACAGTAATCTTGTGAAAAACATCATCCTTTGATAGGTTTATTTTCAGATGTTCTTTACTATAGTAGCTGACTGTGAGAAAATGGAGTGTAATTAGGGAGACTCAATTATCCTAAGCTAATAGCTATAATTGTTTTCGTAGTATTGCATTTAGTAATTTATCAAATGTAAATAAACTAGGCGTTAATATGAAATATCTCATTAAAGACTGAATACTCATAGCAAATAATAATTGCGTACAAAATTTTGGTAAATATGATAGTTCAAGAGAAAACTTAATAGCTTATTAATCACATTATAGGAGTCAGTGAAGACTGGAAATACCGTTAGCGAATAACATATTGAGTCCACAGTCTGAGAATTAAAAATGTTCTGTTTGTTGTTTTCTTACGCTAGGCCTACCCACAGTACCAATACGGCTACGGAGTCAACGACGGATTGACTGGCGACGGCAAGAAGCACGTGGAGACTCGTGATGGTGGAGTGGTGAGAGGTGAATACAGGATTAATGAGCCTGATGGTACTGTCAGGATCGTTACATACACTGCTGACGCTGAGAACGGATACAGAGCTACTGTCAGGAGGGAAGGAGTTCCTGGACAGAGGCCTATTCCAACTCCTGCACCCCTTCCAGCTCGTTCTGCACAGTTACGTGGTTATTAACAAAATGTCATAAATGACAAGGATTTATCAGTAGTTACTAAATCCTGTTTTTTCTATATTTTCCCTCTTTAACTTTCAACTTTTCTTTGGAGTGAAGTATGTCACTGTATTTTCCATTTCGTTGCTAATGGAGGAACCAAATCGTTAAAATGTTTAAATATATACCTTCCGTCCTCTAGCATTACCAATTTCCTTTGTCAAATATTGCTTACGCTATTTTCAATGGAAATTCTCATGATGTATTTTTGTATATTGTACTTATACTGGAAAATAATAAATTCATATTTGTATATACAAAGTACAGTATTATTCTTGTTATTTGCAGCAAATTAATATAGAATTTTGCTTTAACGCAGAATTATGTTAGATCATCAGTACGTAGAGGAAAATTAGGAAGAACCAGGTATCTATGTTTTGTTGGCTTCCTGAAACCAAGATTGTGTACAAAATTTAACGAAAATCAGTAATTACTGTTCTGCGTTTATTGTTGCTTAAGGCTGTAGCTACAAAACAGTTATAGGTTTAATATTTTGTATTATTTTTAACAAAAAGCTCAATGCAACCTAAATTACGGCACTGCTTGGATAAACCCGGATGCACATATTAATTAAATGGAGAATGAGTGAATCCCAACTTTTTTTTTGCAACAGAACTGAAATTTTTATTTCACATGATTAAATTTAAGGTTTATAAAAATAATATGTAAAGTCATTGTCTTCCTCCTCTACACCACTGCAGACATCATGGGCTCAGCCACGTCTTTCTACACACTGGATCCATCTATCCAGACATATATATATATATTACAAATGGTAAATATGTTTACACATAAATATAATTTACTATTACAAATATATTTTATATATAAATAACCTATTTAATAATAATATAATTCCTTGTGAATTCTATTCTCGAACTGAAAATCAAATTTAAACTCTATACTGGGTATTTATCTCAATTATTATTAAATATATTACATTTTTAGAGAGCTGTGTAAGAAATAGTTATTAAGTTAATTTTAAAATTATAAGGCTTTTCCATAATTATAATAGTCGTAGCGTCAAACTAGGTACTTCTCATTTTACCCTGCACGCACATTTTATGAAAAACGTCATTGTGTAACTCATAATAAAAGTGGCCAGACATTATAATTTAGCGCAAAATAAATAATCATGGATCACGCAACACACAGTAATATTTACCTGTGCAGTCACTGCAGTGGTGATTCTGTAAGAATCGGCAGAAAAACAGAAAAAAATAATAATTGAGACGAAAATTCAAGCAAACCCAACGCCAGACGCGGATGCTAAACGAATACCTGCAACGAAATGATATAATTAATGTCTCGTCTTTCTATTTCAGTGGTTGAACTTATTTCGGTCGTAATCCCACAAGAAAGCTTCACTGGTCAAGCCGAAAACAAGACCCCTGGTTTCACCTGAGCAACCGGTTCTACCCCGCTTTACAATATTTATTTGTGTTTCTATTAATACGTTATGTATTGAACCATTTAATAATTTGGGCGAATTTAGTGCGGTTTATGGTTTTAGTATAAACAGCAGATGATTTCGTTAGAGCCTCTTAGTCTCTTGGAAATTCAAAAGGGATAAAAGTATATGTTCAACTAAAATGTATTTATGTAGAAGTGTGTAACTGAGGTTTTCCACGGTTTTTCATGAGTCATACAAGACAAATGCCGGGATGGCACCTTCAACATAGATCCTAGCCGACACCTTCCCCTCCTTTTCCTTTCCTTATCCTGGCCTGAGTCTTAGATGCCTAAAAGTTATAAATAAAATTCAAATTGGGTGTGCACTACGATATTAGAACATAATCATCAGATAGGATATGACGGAGTAGAGAATTAGCATGACAATGTAATACATTGAATTTAATTTTATTTATTACCTTTAGGCATCTAGGACTCAGGTCGGGATATGATAAAATAAAAGACACGAGGCAGAAACGGCCAGGGACTACGTTGAAGCTACCATCCCAACATTTGCTGGTGTTACTTAGGAAAACGGCTAATCAGGATGATGGACCGCTAGTATTAAACCTAGGACCTCCATGTGTAAATCCAACCTCTACCGACTGAGCTACACCTTTGGGTATGATGTTTTAGCATAAAAGGATCTTGTTGCAGTGCATGTCGAGGAAGCTACGGAAGGATTAGGTGGACGTAGTTCTCTTGCATAATAGCTACTTTAGACACTAATGGGGAAGAAAGAGGGTCTTGAATGGTCGTTACCATTCATCTTCCTCAAGAAGTCCTTCAAGACACTTTAAGACCACCCAATTCATCCCGATTTTGAACCATAGGCGCCGACCTTGGGGGGCAGGACACTTTTGCCCCCCCCCCAAGATTTAAACGTGGGGTCGTCGCCCCCCCATATAATCAAGTCGAGGAAAAATTAACAAAGAGGAGCAAGAATTGCTGTCGTAGGGTAAAACGCCCTGATTTCGGCACTCCGTAGATTTTTTTCATAAATTAGGAATTTTATTCAATTAACAGCATCGATGTTGTTTCCTCCTTTTTCCCATGTCTTTGTCGATGACATTTGCAAGTGGCGTCTGTTTAATTTGTTATTTACTGTAAAAAATTCGCGTTTAAGTGGGAGGCTTTTATGATGTTAAAGTGTCCTGCTCGATTCTAAGCAGGTAGGTTAAGGAATATTCTCTCGTTATTTATTGTTGTAATGCAATTGTTCCACATATTTCTTGTTTATCGGTTAGTTAGACCGTAAAGGAAATGTCATATTGTCAACAAATTGTGCAATCGTCGCACGCTTGCAAGCGGCGTCAACAAATAATTAATAAAAGCGTTCTATTTTTACTATGTCTCAATATATTTCACTTCAAGAAAGATTTAAGTGTTTATAAAATAAAGAAACCCCGAGACTTTAATGACACAATGTGTGAAATTCATGTTTTTCTAACAACTTCTTAAAGTGCCCATTACTGGTAGCTTTACCCTAAACTTCGTGGTGCCTTTAATTCAATATTAGGAACAGCCTTCTTATTCGATAGAAAACGGTGCTTAATAGAGCACTGAAGCTTCAATCAACGCTCTGGCAGCACTGATATGACAAGTGAAGATCAATGTGCGAAAAAGAGTCATTTAATTTACATGAGACTTATAGGCTGTCTGTTATTGACTTATTGTTTGAAATGGATAAATTTGTTATAAAAAAGAAAAGTGCGAACCCTTCAAGTGATCGTGAAATTGAACCTGTGCCTAGTGTTAGTACTGTCGTGTATGAAAATGAGCAGTTGAACAGTTGATAGAAAACGGCTGAATATGATGATAGATTTATTCATTGTTTGGGCCCCCCCAATATTTACTTCAAGTCGGCGCCTATGTTTTGAACTATCCTTTGCTGTCTTGACGTAGATTTTTTTCTTAATATTGTCAAGAATCAGCTTTGTCGTCTTTTTTCTTCAACAATATTTCAATTATATCCTTTAATGCATCTTGCAATGTCTGCGCAACCAATGTCTTAACCAATTGGTTTGATTTCTTTAGTAGTTTCTCCCCGACGCTCTTCAGCAACTTCGTGTACCAATTACACATATTTTTGGTGTCCACATTATTTCCATTCTGCTTCATATTGCCATTTCGAGAACTTCCAATTCACCTCTTGTCTTTCGCACACTATTCTCCATACAAATTATTTAATTAAACTTCTAAACGTTTCGTTCATTGATCCACAAAAGAGGTTCTTTTTTTCTTAGTGAATGCGTCTAGTGTTTGACAGAACCGAATATTAATGAAGGAAAAATATAAATTCCAAAATCAGTGTTTTGCATGATTTTATGTTTTCTTTCTAAATCACAAAACCATGACAATATTACAGCTATTAATTTCTTAGTTCTGACGTATCAAATTATTTTTCCCTACGTTCTATGAAATTGTAAATTTATCTAAATATCGTTGCACTGCGTACCTTTATAATGT
This sequence comes from Lepisma saccharinum, assembly GCA_022664845.1. NCBI lineage: Eukaryota > Metazoa > Arthropoda > Insecta > Zygentoma > Lepismatidae > Lepisma > Lepisma saccharinum. The sequence continues at coordinate 35,179 of JAGDQP010004401.1, forward strand.
AACGGCTTTTAGTTAGTTAAGTATACATTAATGCCGGAATGGATCATAAATGTTTGGATAAAAAAACACATGTTTACGTGTCATTAAAATCCAGAAACAGCTGCAGAGAATAAGACACAATTCTACGCTCTGATAACGACAATTCAAAACATTACTTGCACTTCCTCTCAACTGAAGAGTTTCTTTGTGATTGTACTGTTATTAACGTATTAAGAGAACTTGTGACCTCTCAAAGAATGGACCTCCAGCTCTGGGTAAAGTTGACTCTGAACCACTCCGTTCATTGACCTCCTCAGTAGACTTGAACCCGCTTGCACCTGCAGAGAAACCAAGTATGCTAACCTTCTGGTTAACCGGTCACTTTAGTGTTTCTCTGTACCTATCACGAAGATACACAAATCTGCAGATTTGAGAAATTTGGCAGATTTAGTGGGAGGGATAACAATGAAGAGGAACTGAGTGACAGTAGAATGGCAACAACCACATTTCCGAGACCTGAGATAAATACAATTCAGATGGCGTCAACAAATTTTCCCTAGCACATTTCAAAACCATTAGACATAAAATTTGCAGTCGTTTAGGATATAAACGGAGAAGGGTTTTGGCTATGTTCATCACTATAAAGTTCCAAACCTATCTACGACTTATTGTAGAGACAATTTCAGTACAGTAACTAAGAGTATGTACATAACGAATAAATATTAGGCCTACATCACCAGTTGCCAAAGGAGTACTGCGCATATGAGCTGTTTTCTGCCACTGAACCAATTTTAATGAAAATTTGCATATGAGAGTTTCAAGTCCACTGTCCATATCACTTACGCTTATCATGGAAAGCGGGTCCAAAAATGACCACTTCCGGATTCTAATTTTTATATTGTTGTTCAAAATAAATTCTGATATTTCCAGAATAGCTTAAGCTATAAAAATACAAATTTCGTTTGAAAAGTGATAATATAATGACAATGTTGCAGTGTAAACCGAAAGACTATATCTTTAACCGTTTTGGAGATAAAAATTAATTTCCCTATGTAAACGTTCAATTTTACATATAAAAAAAATTACACCTTTTCCAGGAAACTGTGCTGCTTAACCATCAGCCCCACTAGTTGCAAAACGATACTTCGCTCAAATTATGATCATGTAATGTAGAAGAACATATTCAAAAATATCATTTTGTAACTGATGGGGGATGACGGTTAGAAGAAACATTTTATACTCTAGAGTTGAATACCTCACGTGAAAGTATGTGTTTGAAATTCAGCTAAATAAACCATTCTATGCCTGAAAGCTTTTATGATATACAAACCACATTTTGTGTGACAAGTACGGATATTATGAACACATCACAAAAAAACATTCTAGTTGATAACTTCTTCCGTGTTTGCAATAGGAAATATTGACTGCTTATCTCGCTGACTCATGAGAACATATACTTAAAAACAACATCAAAGAAATGCGAGCATATCTTCAAGAGGAAAGCATTTTCGTCTTCGACAGAAGCTTCCGGGATTAACTCCATCTTCTATAAGACTTAGGTTTCTAATCTGAAATGCCTGAGTTCCTGAAGAAAGGACAAAAACAACACACGATCTTGTAGGCAAATAAATCAACGATTTATTTAATAAGAACACGGTGGGTCGTGGAATATGCGAACAGCAGAGTTAAGCAGTGGAAGGCTCTGGATCATGTAATACCAACACACAAATAGGTAATATAGATTACGTCCGTATCGTGTTACATTTGCAACGTCTATCGGCCTGCGCTTGTGAGAAACACGTCTACAGATGAATCTATTGCAAGAAAAATTCAGTTACTTGTGGAGAAAACTAATGGTTTACAAGAAAATGCCAATAATGGACGGTGGGATAGACAGTAAAACACAAAATGTTGTTGTCGCACAAAATGTGGTTTGGATATCATAAGAACTTTCAGACATATGATAGTTTATTTAGCTGAATTTCAAACATATACTTCCACGTGAGGTATTAAAGTTTAGAGTATAAAATGTTCCTTCTAACCAATAATCCCCATCAATTACAAAATGATTTTTGAATATGTTCTTTTCATGACATGGAGATTATTTGAGTGAAGTATCGTTTTGTAATTAGTTGTGGCTGATGGTTAAACAACACAAAGTTTCCTCGGAAAGCTGCATTATTTTATAAGTAAAATTGAACGTTTTCATAGGGAAATTAATTTTTGTCTCCAAACGGTTAGTCTCTTTGCCTATACTGTAACATGTTCATTATAGTAGTATTTTCGAAACGAATTTTGTATTTGATAGCTTAAGTTATTCTGGAGATATCAGAATTTATTTTGAACAAAACTATAAAAATTAGGATCCGGAAGTGGTTATTTTTGGACACACTTTCCATGATAAGCGCAAGTGGTATGGACATACGATTTGGATTATTGGAACTCTCATATGGTCTAGATATTACGTGCAAAGTTTAATTAAAATTGATTTAGGGGCAGAAAATAGCCCTTTTGCGCAGTACTCCTTTTGGCCATTTATATAAGGCGAATTTTTAATATGGCTATCATTGGCCTGATTATATTAAATAACCAATTTGAGGAAAATTCTATAATATAGAATTACTTCTTAAAGGTTTGTATTAAATGTTTAGTAGATATTTTTGTAATATTTAGTCATCTGCGCAACTAAGCACCCACAGACTGCTGCAAGTTTATCTGCTAATTGCACAAACCAAGTATTAACTTGGTCAAAATCGCTAAAGTTGTCTAGCAGGTAACGTCTTAACAGACACGCATATACGTTCGAAAATGGTGGTGATCTAATATAGTTTTGTGTTGAAGTGAAATTCAGCAACAACAAAAACAATATATAACACTTGAAAATTTATAACAAAATATATTTTTCTGTTCCAGCATCATTAGAAAGTACAAAAATACATTTTACATCTGCACAGGAGATTCAATGGAAACACTTGTCAAAAGAAGATAATTACGGATATTCAAAATAGTTTTAACAAGAGGAAGAGAATAGACAGTGAGGTGATAAGGAAATTATAAGTTAAATTTAAAGGAATTAACTATTTAAATTGTCCAAGGAACAATTGGGAACAGTTTTGTGTACTGTACTCCTGAGAAACGATGGCAGAAGAAACAACTCAACATTTTGGATCTTAACGATTGCTAATAAAGCAATATGATTGATGCTCTTTTCCTCTTAATAACTGCTACCACGGAATTGTCCAGGAGCTGGTCCAACAGGTGCAGGAGTTGGAATTGGCTTCTGTCCAGGAATTCCTTCCCTCCTGACAGTGGCTCTGTATCCGTTCTGATCGTCAGCAGTGTACGTAACGATTCTGACAGTACCATCAGGCTCATTAATCCTGTATTCACCTCTCACCACTCCACCATCACGAGTCTCCACGTGCTTCTTGCCGTCACCAGTCAATCCGTCGTTGACTCCGTAGCCGTATTGGTACTGAGGGTAAGCCTTGAATAAGAGAAATCAAGAATGTTGTACTTAAAATTCATTAAGTTTAAAAAAAAGGAAATTGCATATTTATTAGATCGAATTCTATCTTATTGTTGTTATTTCCTGGATTCACTAAAGCCTGAATACTTTCACTTACAAGCCATTGTATTCACTATGGAAGAAAATATGTTTCTAGAGCATTATAATACCGTTTTAAATTTTGTGAAAGTAGCATCTGATTCATAATCAGGCACTTCTATAATTATTTTATAGTAGATTAACATACGACTTTCATTACTACCGTTACAGTTTATAAGTATTATTTATGGCCGATTTCAATCTTATTCATACATGGATAAACATATTAGAAATAGAGAAAAAACATGGAATGAAACGGACCTATTTGATTGTGCATTAATTTGATTCCTGTACGGTGTTACCATATCTTTTGTCGAAATGTCAATATAACGATTCGAAGTCAAAAAGGTTAGGTTTGGTAAAATTTGTTTTGTTTACTTTATATGGGCTATTAATAAATAACGTATGACTTCTTTATTCATCATTTGACCTGTAGCCACTACCATAAACCAGTCTGTCATTACAACAAGAAAAGGTCAGCAAGGCTCTGATATTGGTAAAGTTAGGCTTTGATCGTGCTTTTCTTTCTCTGTTCTCCGAAATAGTTTTTTTTACGAAATTAGTCAATTTTTTTACACATTTTCGCCACAGTATTGCAATAGGTCTTATGTTACAACATATTAGTCGTTGATAAAACATATTTAGAGTGTATATGTAACTATTTTGTTGTAGGTTTACTAATGTCTAACAATGGGACATTGGTTTTGTTTGAGCGTAAAAGTATGAGCAAAAGCAAGGTAATCCCAAATACAAAAGGAAAGCATAGATAATGTATTGTTAGATTACAAAAAGCTTTGTTTAACGGAAAATAGAATCAATAATATCATCTTTCAGTCAACGGACCTTAATTACTCAAAATTAATTTGGATAAATAACAATAAGTAATTTGTAATAAGTAAAGAATTTATCATTAATGTCCTATAATTTGAATTTGTTTCCATAAAAAAATGTATTGAATGATTTAAGTTTCCATAAGTTGCTATGGATAATCGTATTGTGATTTCAAGTGTAATAGCTACTTTAATCAATGGTTTATGAAAAACTTAAGTTATTGAAAAGATTGTATAATATAAAGAGACTGGCTGGGTTTGTCGAAACTAATGCAAAGACAATGAGTCTACCAGCTTAATATGAAATACTTATTACTTTCCTTTATGAATTTACTATCGTCACAAAATTAGACATACAGCAAACTTCATTTATGCCAAGATATATATGTTTACAAATTTGATAATACCCAAACCTAACTCGATAATATCACGTAAACTAATATTCGAAACGAAAATAAACATTAACCACATTTTTACTAGGACTGGCATAACTTATTGTGGTTACAAGATTATTCATCTTTTACAAAGATACGTAAACTTTTTGGTTAAAACCGCAATATATATTTTTTTACGACTATACTATGTGCATAATTTATTTTAAGATACAATACTTACGTAGTAATCCACATTTCGTAAGTCTACCACACGTCCATCTTCAGTATAAGATACAGCATAGGAAACTGCTACAAAAGCAGCAAAGATGACCAAAACCTTAAATGATGAAAGAAAAAAACATGAATCAATTTAATTATTACTTTCATGATTTTAACATCTTATCTCTTAATTGTTTCATAGTTTGCAACACTGTAATCCGTGCCGCACATTCGACCTATAACATCACCGAGAAATGTCAACTATTCAATACAAAGTGGCATAAATTACCACTTGAAAAAATAAAATTTTGAAGCTGATTACCAACACTGACAATTCAAATGCATTCACTCATAATATTTACCTTGTTGATTTAAATCGATTATTAGCAACACATTTTTTTTCGTATATCAATGATGATTTATCGAGAACACTGATTTCGCTAGGAGTTTCAGATTTGGGGGGTGTAAAGACAAACTTAGGGTGCGTGACTAGGATTTTGAAAAGTTTCTTTCATTTTTAACCGTAAAATTTATAAAGTTTTGGGTGTTTGGTGTAAAATTTGAAAGGATTACACCCCCATTGCGGAAGATCTGGCAGCATCTCTGATCAGAAAATACAAATTTCATTTACGTAGTATGAAGTCGAGTTTGATCTCCAATTTGAAACTCTTTTATCTCCAAAATAGAGCAAAATTCGGCAAATGATAACTTCTTTCTTGTTTAGTCGATGAGAACCTGCCTTTCGAATATTCAAACACAAGCTGAATATTTCTGTAGATATGCGCAGACTGAATGAAATGTTGATATTCATTACACAAGACCCAAACAAACACATATATTCCTAAAAAATCTCTCAATACTAGTATATAATGATAGCTAGTGAAAGAAGCTACTTTAAAAGCATGTAAAATAGTCGGACCAACAAGCCTGATCGTTATGAATAAAAGTGTATCTTTATATAAAACATCGTTCCACAGAGAACTGACTGTATAACTGAAGTTTTACGATCAAAATAGATCAGAATGTCAATTAGTTTAACAAAATACTTGTTTCTGCTACAAAAAAAAAATCACGATATATTAATTTCAAGATATAAAAATTGTTCGATGTACTCACTGCAAGAATTGTCTTCATGGTGAATGCACTGGTTGAACTGTACAGAGAAAGTGCGCTGTTACACGTATATATAGTAGAGTAGAAAAGGAAGAAGGATATGAAATTTATTACTAATGAAAAAGAATTTACTTTCTTAAATTTAAATGTATTACAATGATATTCATTTCGTATCTTCCGCTCGATGATACATACAAAAGAAATACATCATTTTGGAGCGTACAAAATAGTTCAGATATAAAAGTTTTTTACTGTCGCTTTAAGTTTGCCAGTACATTTTCTGAGGGCAAGAGTGTATTTCTTTTAAGTACTTGTATGACATGTGCACCATCTAGCTTAAGAAAACTAAAATTTCTTTAACGAAAAATGTTCCTCGTTCAATTTCGCTCTGTCAGGGACGCAGGCAAGCGCCTGTATCAAACAGATAGAGAGGAAATTCCTTCAGGTTTAGCTTCAAATAATTTCAATTTGCGAACTTTGATAGTGATTGGTCCTTTTCACTTGCTTAGTCTTCTCCATTTTTTTAAAAAAATTAATCCTTATAATTAAGTATAAAGAGCAAAACTGATTTCAGAACTAGGTTCAGTGACCTCAATCTTGTTCGGCCATTTTTAATCATGGTGACCTTAAAAACGGGCAGGTCATTTTCATTTGATTAGTTTTCTACATTTTATTTTACGCATTTCAGTATGTTATTATCGTGGTCGCACTAAGTAGGGTAAAGCCTGGTAATTTCGTCACAGTTGTTAATTTTGTGCTGCATGCTATGCTATTATCAAGGGTTGTCTAATTAAAATCTTCGCCGCTAGATGAATCCAGAAGTTCTTGGTGTGATAATTGTAACGCTTGGAAATGCTATGATTATCCAAAATTTAATGGATTAGGAATTTGACTATACTTTGGCTAGCTTAGTAAATTATAATTAAGTGTATTATGGTATTTGCATTGCGCACAAATTGCTAACAATAAACCAAACACATGAAAATATTGTTTCTTTTTTTTTAATTTTGAAGTCTTAAAATGTTTTCATATATTCTTCATCGAAATACGCAAAACATTTTTTTTTCTAAACTTAAGGCTCACTCAGTCGCAGTGGGTTTTCCCACCTTTTTCGTTTTACGTCAATTATTCAAAATTCCGTGCACGTCAACAAAATTAAGTTTTCACGGACCAAAGTTCGTTTCGTCCTTCAATAACGGGTACAATTATTTTTAAGAAAATGTTAATAATAACTTCAGGATTTTGTGCAAACATTTTGGACATTATTCTGTCCCAAAAGTGTCTGCACACAATCCTGAGGATTTCTGTCTAGGGCGAGCGCGCGAGGAAACACTGTATCTGTTCAAGTCGCATGTGCAATAAAAATAGAACACCGAACCTAATCTTACCTAACCTCCAAGTGCTTGTACTAAATATATTTTATACTTGCACAATACGGAAGCGATGTAGG